>LR751367.1:5000-68871 GCA_902729485.2 Mus minutoides | reverse complement strand
TTCCCAAGGAAGGAGCTAGAGAAAGTACCCAAGGAGCTGAAGGGGTCTTCAACCCTATAGGTGGAAGAATAACCATGAACTAACTAGTACCCCCTGAGCTCATATCTCTAGCTGCATATATAGAAGAGGATGGCCTAGTTGGCCATCATTGGGAAGAGAGGCCCCTTGGTCATGCAGACTTTATATGCCCCAATACAGGTGAACGCCAGGGCCAAGAAGTGGGAGCGGGTGGGTAGGGGAGCAGGGCCGGGAGGGGGGAAGGTATAGGGAACTTTCTGGATAACACTTGAAATGTAAATGAAGAAAATATCTAATAAAAGTTGGAAAAAATTATTAAAATTACAAATAAATGAATGGAAAGGAAAAGTATTTATACTGAATTATGTAATCTTGACATATGTTACATATTCTCCATTATATTTGGATCCTAGCCTGGATCTCTGATTTTTGGAATAGTTGTAAAAGCCATGATATTGCAAGCAGGTCTTTGGGATTGGAGGCATTTAAGAGATTAAGTTAATAGAAATTAGGAGACATGAAAATAGAGAGAGGGAATACTGAGGATGGTAATCTGTAAGCAGAGAATGATGGGACATTAATGCAAATGAGGGTATATTATGCTCTTTGAATTGCTTACTCCCTGACCTAACAAGCTTCTTTATAGGATGGGATATTTCAACTACTTTTAGAAAATCCTGTATATTAAGAACTTCCCTATAAGTTGAATAATTTTATCTCAAAGGTTATTGATATGCACAGGACTTAGGCTAGGGGAAGAGGAAAGGAAGAATTTACCAGAGTGAAGAGTTATAAAAAGTCATATGAAAATGTACAAACTTTTGGCCTAATTATGAAAATATAATTTAGATTTTGTAAAAGAAAGGCTTGATAAAGATTAAATGTTACTTCTAGAAACCATCGGTTATTAAAAAAGAAAAAAACAAAAATCAAACAAAAAAACACAACAACAACAAAAAATAGTGCCAGGGTATGATACTTCTGTAAGAGTTGTTAGCCAGAAAGACCCCAGAGGCCCCCAAAACAATATCTCAGAGGGGCTAACTTTGTGATACAACTGTATTTCTGAAATGTTCTATACCTTTCATGCATAATGTAGATGCATGAACAAGCTGGAATAGAAATGGTAGTTTCCTGCCTCCTATCTGACTTTCATAGTCCCAGAAAAAAAAACAAAAACAAAAACAAAAACAAAAACAAAAACAAAAACCAACTAAAAACATCAAAGCTTTGGAGTGAGAAAATGTATAAATGGTTGTATCCAACTTTGAATTCTATTATTTAAAGGGAAGATAAACCTGTAGTATAACAGGAACAGGACTGTTATGGTAGTACCGAAATTTCCTAAGACTAGATGTATGATCCACACCCAAAAGGGACTCCGTGTATGGTACTAGTAAACTGACCAACAAACAAACAACAACAATAAAACAAACAAACAAACAAACAAAAACATAGCAAAGAAGATTGTGTGCTCTAGGAGGTGACTGGATGCAAATACAACCATGCTGTTAAGTGGGCACATCACCATGTTGACGTTCACTTTTTATGTCTATATTCATAAACAAATGCTACCTATACCATTAGTAAATGAATCTTCTTTTTCCAGTGAATGGCAGTTGCCTGTGGTTGCCTATGGTATGATAGATGGCTGTGAAATGTTCTGGGAAAGACAGTCCTTGCAGTCCCAGAAGTTACAGGTGTCTGCACCAGGTCTCCAGAAGAATGGACATATTAACAGATGGACATGGATAACAGAGAGGCTCACAGCACCCTACCACTTCCTGCTGAGCTATTCTCTAAGAGACTCATTGATCTTAGTTGCTTTTCTATTAATGACCTCACCAAGGTCTGATGGGTGATACTAAGCCATTAGATCACCAAACTAGTTCTGCTTAAACTAATGGGTCACAAAATAACATTAAAAAGTCATGCCAGGCAGAGGTGGCACACACCTTTAATCCCAGCACTTGGGAGGCAGAAGCAGGTGGATTTTTAAGTTTGAGGGCAACGTGGTCTACAGAGTGAGTTCCAGGACTGTCAGGGCTACACAGAGAAACCATGTCTTGGAAAAAAAAAATCACTAATATGGGAAAGGTGGGTAGGGGAAGGAGGGTTGATTCTGATGGAAGGACTGAAGGACACAGTTTTTGGATGGGAAGAGAATAATCAGAATGCATGACATACATACATGAAATTATAAAATAGCAAAACTAATCTCTTTTTATTGACCAGAAAAGAGAGGGAAGCAGGTAAATGTCTTTACTGCCATGCCTGAACAAGTGAGGTTAATCCTTAGAACATTTACAGAAGGAACATACTTTTGACAGAAAGTAATGTAATGACAGTTGAATGTTGCACACACACACACACACACACACACACACAAATTCTATACAAAATATGTTAGATAATTATTGCTGTAAGTACCATTTTCCATGTTTTCACTGTCCAGGGTGTTTTTGCATTTGCACTATTTTTCAATTTTGTATACTATTTAAAATTTATGACTGCTCCTAGAACAGTTTTCTTTTCAGTGCTATATTTTTTAATCTAGAAGTCATATGTCCCTTTAAGATTAAGATTTACAGACTTAACATTGTCCTTTAGGGAGGAAAGAACACGAAAAGAGAAATGGTACTCTGAACTTTTATTTCATTAGTAGCCTATGTCATATTAGAAAAGTTCATTCATTTTCCTGAGCTTCATTATCCCTTAGTATTTTGAACAAAGATTTATTTTTTATATTTTTCCATATGTGATTCAATAAACAAAACTATTAGTATGATGAAACAATGCTTTTAAAGGCGTTACATGCCTTTTCTTTTTCTATATTTCCCTTCCATGGAAACATGGAAAACCTTCAGTTGAATTCATCTCCACATTTTCTGAATCACAACTGGAATTTATTCTGCAGGTGAGGAACATTAGAACTGTTTCTTCCCATGAAAAACTATAAATGATGGAACTAATGTCTTTGTGTCACTGTTGGCAGATGCTTTCAGAGAGAACACAGTAACTCTGCACTCTATGTCCATAAAGAGAAGGGAAAAAAAAATCAAACAACATAAATTGAAATAGAAATTGCATCATTTCCTTAGGAAGCACTTTCACTGAATACTTATTACTCATAATAAATAGGCTCTTTTGGATGACCTGATTATTTAGTTAAGCCTTTAGCAGCATTGCATCAAAAGAACTCCCACCTAAGGCCCCACTCAACTTGGCTGTTATGATTCAAATTACCAGACAAAACAATTTTAAATGCAAGCTCTACCATGAGCTGTACAAGTGACTCTTGAATCTGACCAGACTTTCTTTTTAAAGGCTGAAATGTGACCTTATTTCAAGCACATCTTCTTAAAAGTCATACAGCCACTAATACTTATTAGTAACAAGAAAGATGCAAAGGGTCATAGGATCTTCCCCAAAGGTTTAGGTCATTTCTTCTTTTAGCTTCCTGGCTATACATGATCTCAGGAGATGTGACAGTATAGTGTAAAATTAACTAAAGAAGAAATTCCATACTGCAGTTGTAATGAATTCAACACCTATGGTGAGATATGACCTGGTGTTGTAAGAGTTTTTGGTCCCTCATGCTCATGTTAAGTCACCCCTCTCCAATGTTCAAGTAAACAAGCCCAATAAATGCATTGATTCACTACATTGTATTGGGATGGCATCATTTCTTCCTTTGTTGTACAATTTAACCTGGAAGAAGTTGCTGTTTTCTCACTTCTTAAAATAGTAGAGTCTATTATGGTAGTCACTGTTGGCAGAGTTGTGAGGGTCTGAGTCTGGAGTTTGGTAATCCTAAAAACATTAGTAAATTAATGAAAGTAAAAATAAAAATTGCAAAAGCAAAATAAAAAATTGATTAATTCAAAATGGTCACACAGGGAAGAAGAGTAAAGTTTTTGGTTCTAAAATGAGCTTTAGGTTTAAATCTAGAGTTAGAGGTATCATGGTCAGATGGAAGTGTGCCACCACCATCATCTTTGTTGTCTAGACTTTTCATTGTTAGAACTGGGTGGCATTACTAGTAGAGAGATTAATTCCATCTCTGGCTGACACTAGAGTCCTAGCATGAGATTCCTGGGTGGAATTTCAATTTCTTGAGGTCCATTTTTTCAATAGTCTGATAGTCAAAGGGATGCATGATGTGTCTTTTCAAAGATTTTTCACTCTTGACAGGACAGTTACACTATTACTACTACTACTACTACTACTACTACTACTACTACTACTACTGCCACTAATACCACCACCATCACAACTACCACCACCATCATCAACATTACCACCACTGCCACAGTCATCATCACTATCACCATCACTATTACCACCAACCCTCTAGCACTGTTACTACTACTACTACTACTACTACTACTACTACTACTACTACTATCTGCATGTACTAGACATTTGCTCAAATAGACAAATTACTAGTACCTCCACTATTATAGACTCTTCATTTAAGACTTTCTTGTAAACTATTTCCTCTCCTCATATCAAGTCCTAGTTGTAGAGAGAAGACCATGATCAAAGATCATAAAGCAAATGGGTCTCCACCAAAAAATGTCCACAATGTAAAAGTGGTCAAAAAAAGCATCCTCCTCAAAAAACCAGTAGTTCATTTCCAAAAAAATCTTACTAGAAAAATAGCAGGATAGAATTCAACCAATTACTGTTAACTATAAACAAAATACCACAGTGTTGCTATCATAGTAACCTAGTCTCAACCTGCAATCAAATACTGACCAATCAAAATGCTCGACTTTGCATTGTAGAAATCATATGGGAGGTCACCCACCTGTAACCTTTTCTCTCATGTTGGTGGTGCTGGTATTTCCAATCCTGTTGTAATTTTGAAATCTTTTTAACAAACTCACCTCATTCTACTTGGGTCTAATGATCAAATATTTTCAACAACTTGTTAATGCTCCATGATCATCTATGATTCAATTTCTGTCATAGAGTAAAGCTAACAGATACAAAGAAACAAACAAATAAATGATGGATAAATAAATAAATAAATAAACAAACAAACAAACAAACCATAGATAGCCTCATACTATCTTTCTGCTGTTATGTCATATGGTAAGGATGCCAGATAAAATAAAGGCTACTAGTATTAAAGTGATCGTTTAGATGGACACGAGACATGGTTCTCTTGCTGAATTCCAAAGAAGCAAATTCAAACTCCTCAAGTAAATAGAAAAGTGCAGTGTGGTGGCTCACATCTGTAATACCAGCACCCAGAGGTTGAGAGAGGGCTTGCCAAAAACTCAAGTTCCACCTGAACTGTATTGTGAGCTCCAGGTCAACTTGTTTACTTTCAAACAAACAAACAAACAAACAAACAAAAAGTAGCAATAACAAATCTTCAATGTCAGATTTACAAAGTCTAAAATAATTTCCAATGTGATACTGTGTTTTCATGGTCACTGTGGCTTTGGAAAGGATTTACTTTTTGCATATATCCCATATATTACACATATATTTAAAATAAAAGTAGGTGTAAGGGCTGATATGGGAAATAATGATCTTATCTTTAAGGAACTCAAAATGACCAGAAATTGGTGTGTTTAAATCTTTTCCTAGGATCACAGGTGTGTTTTTTGTGATTTATATCTATTTATATAATTCTTATGAAGATAAATGAATGCAGGATGATCTGAAATTATGAACTTAAGAATCAGAGATCACAATATCAGGAGTTTCTAAGTAAGAGCTAATTCACTTTTTTACATAAAAAATTTTGAACTAAATTGATTGCTTGTACCTGCTTGATGATCAAAAGTGATTAGGAAACTTTCAAAATGACAAATGAGGAAAAATAAAAGAAAGAGAGGGGGTGGAGAGTGGGTGGAGGGGAGGGAGGAAAAAGGGTTAGGAAAGGTCATGTCTACCTCCATGAACTTCCAGTATGAGCCCTACTGATGACCATTTCTTTCAGTTGTAAGTGTTCATAGTGGTCACCTCAACATTGCTTCCAATAAGCCATTTCTGAGATGATTGATACCATGTTTTATGGAATGTCTATCTTCTGCAAATAAAAACAACTCATTTACATTCCTTTCAGCTGTTAGAAGTTTAATTTAGACATAAGACAAAATAAACATACTTTTGAGAAACTTTCATAAAAACATATGCCTACGTTTATTTTTTCATCTTTCTACTGAGTTTTCAAAAATAGTAACATATGGTGGGATTATCACAAAAGTTACAGGAACAAAAGACTCCCTTTAAGAGCATCACACATAAATGAGACAGAACTAAAGCAAGTGTCAAAGTGTTTGATTGCATGGACAAATATGTTCTTAAGACTCATTGTTATTATTCATGATATGATTTTTGAATGCAGATAATTGTTAGTTAAGGCAATTAATATTTATACCATTAAAATATAACTCTAAAAGCAGAGCACTAATTGATCATTTTAAATAGTAAATTGTGTGCTGTTTCATGGTGCTTCCTATAAGTAGAATGCTGTTGTCAAAGAAAGTTAATGACATGGCCAAATCTCTCTCTCTCTCTCTCTCTCTCTCTCTCTCTCTCTCTCTCTCTCTCTCTCCCCCCTCCCCCACATCGCTAGAGAGACACCTGTGTTTGTAATAATCTCTCATTGTTGCTGTTCTCTTTTTCCTCCTTCTGTTCTTTCTTCTAACTCTTCCCAATGACAAGATCTTGATAAGGTACATAAAATCACATTAGGTTTAATCAAACTGTCTCATTGTCATAATGGGAAAAAATAAAAGCAATTGAGAGGAAAATAGCTTCCATATTGTTTTTAACCAATTTGAATCTCATCAATATGAAGCTATAATCTTTAGTAGATGAAAGTCATCTTTCTGATTTGTAAATCATAATCATCTACTCTTGCTTATTTTTGGTTTGCTTATCTGCTTTTTAATGTAAGGATTTTGGTGGAAAATAAAAGTCACCTGATATATAAATTATGCATTACTTGTACAGAGAAACATAAAATGGAGATGAGTGTCTAAAGGTCTTACTCACATGCCTTAATCCTCACTCATAGGTACACCTTTGAGATTTGGCAGTTTTTAATGTTACCTTGGTGATTGGAGGTTTTGAAATATGATGGGCTTTTATTCTTATCTGAAAGAGTATGTAATTGAAGAAATACATATATATATAGTAAATTATAGTGAATATGTATAATAGTCCCATCTTCACCGTGCATTTTGTAAGCAATAAACATGGATTCCTCAGCTTATGGTTTAACCAAGTAAACTTAATTAGAATAAAAAAAATTTTACTAAAATATACATTTGAATGATACATTTCCCTAATAGAATGTACCTGTGGCAGATAAAAGGTCTCTTTTACTGATATTAGGTTTTTATAATAATAAATCATTTTATGAAAGTATTTAGTTTAATATATCAGAAGTAAAATATTGATCATAAATATTAGAATAGTACACAATATGTACAAACGCAGGCTGACAAATCTCAGACTCCCTTTTTGTGATAGGTAAAAATATGCAAAGCAACACAGTTTAAGTTCTAAACCAGATATTGAAATAGGAATTCATCAAAGAAACTAGCAAAGATAAATTAGCAAAGAGCATGATTACAATGGATCGAACATGTGAATTAGAAAAGAAAAACAACACCCAAACTTCTAAAGCATTTGTTTACTCTACTAGATGATTAATTCCATTCAAGAGAAGATGCTGGGCACTGACACAAGAGGATGTGTCATCTGTCCCTGTTCATAAACTCACTGAAGTTTCTATTTATGGTGTGTGTGTGTGTGTGTGTGTGTGTGTGTGTGTGTGTGTGTGTCTGTCTGTCTGTCTGTCTGTTTGTATGTCATTTTCTGTTTGTATCTATGTGTGTATGTATGTGTGTTTTATATCCTAAAATGAAAATTTATTCAAAATGAGATCACACCAGAAAACAGAGCCTTTAGATGAACAGACATAAAAAAGATTCAGAAATACTTGGGGGCATAGGTAATTCTTGAGACCTTTCAGAAATAAATGTTTTTGAGTATGCAGGGAAGTATAATATTGAGTGACACAAGCAAGCACCTTTTATTTATTTTGCTTATTTTTCAGAGTGGAAAGTTGCCTGGAATATTTCAGATCACAAATTACAATCTCACCACTAACATTTTAGTCACTGAAAGATATGCAGCTACTTTAAGAACAACATTTTGTGAAGTAAATGATAGATGTACTAGGTTACAGACTGGACCTTGAAAAAGAAATCATAATTCATAAATATGTGCCACTTCTAGCTGCAGGTAACACTAGCCATGTGAGTGCTTTGAGTACTTCTAGAACATTAGAGAACGCATATAAATTCCAGTGATAATTTGAATTTAAATATCATAAAACTATAAAAGATTGTGGGTGTGGGGTTAGCTGATGTGTCCAATATGGCTTGTCCCTTGATCTTACACCTAACAAATGGAGTGGTACTTGGATGTCAGCCCTGTCTACATTGGAAGGTCTGATCCTGGGATATAGCATAGCTAGCGATAAATGAGTGTTTTGGGGCATGAGGAGAACTGGCTGGGAGTTGGAGAAGGTGAAGAGCAAGAGAATTTGGGGCTTGTTCGTTTTCTTTTCTTCCTTTATTAATGATTTGATCGATGTGAGGAAAGCGGGAGGCAGTCCTATCTGCAGATGGCGCGACCCAGGGCTCAGTCTGAAAGCATCTAAACCAGCCTCGCCAGAGCCTAGGAGTTCAGTCAAAGGCGATAATTAGAACATAACGCTGGGAAGATAGACCTGAGGGCGTTTAAATGGGTTAAACAATTAAGCCGGAGAGGAAAATGCCAGAGGATACAGAAGTGCCCGGGGCACCCTGAGTTCAAAGAGAACCTACTGGACCCTGTTAGTATAAATTGGGCTTATGTGTTTAATTTTTAAACTTGATGATTTTGTGACTTATTCTTGCATATTTAAATGTATACTTAAGTTTTCAAGGAGGGAGATTTACCTTCTCTGGGAGTGAGATATATGTGTGTGTATGCCTGTGTATGTGTGTGTGTGTGTACAGTGTTCATCATAAAATATATATTATATATACTATATATATATATATATATATATATATATATATATGCCACTAGCATGGTAAGTAGGTGGAAGTATTAATAAAAGAAAGCATGGAATCCAAAGGTGTCCAAACTTTGGGCATCGTTGACTCCAGTTTTAAAATAAGTGCTTTATGCTTTTTATTAACAAAACACAGGTTTTTTTTTTTTTTTTTTTTTTTTTTTTTTTTGACAAAGAGCACTGATTAGCTTAATTTAACAGTTTTCCTAGCCCAAAGCATGTACATTCATATGCTTGTTAATTTGTGTGGCGAAATTGAAGTGAATAATTTGTGGTAGAATGGCAGAATATTAATTGACTAAGTTGTCCTCCCAGGAGGCCTCAGGCTTTTCAAAGAGTGGTTAAGAGTTGCCTAGATTCTGATAGCCTGAATTTTGTACCTAATTTGTTCCGGTACCCACTTTATTTACCTAGCTTAAAATAAAATGGGAAAATTTCAGTTAATGAATAAGGTTTGTGGCTATTGTAGAGGACAGGAAGTTTGCCATCTCAAGTTGCATATGGGTTACTTAAAGGTAAATACAAAATGAAAACAGATCTTGGACCAGCTCTTCCTCTTCCTCTTTCTGCTGGAAATAGAGTGTTTTGTCTCTGGAAATTGAATCAGGTCATACAGATCCATAGACTGTAGCTTTACTTTTCTGGGACTAGAAAATAAATAAGGAAACACAGACTGGTTTTTAAAGAATTGGATTTGTTTATGGACTTGCCAAAAATCAGTGAGAGAATGTAGTTTTTCCCACTGAACCTGTAGAAGTTTATAGAAAGTTTATAGAAGTCTTAAAGTTTATAGAAATCCACTAGACAAGACAAAATTATAAGTAGATTTAGATGTCAGGCACTGTAACTGCTTCTGTACTTTGGGGAAGTGGACTGGGCCTAGGGTTGTCTACACATTAGTTCTGATAGGTGGTTTGGAAGGAACACTCCATTACGGAATGGAAATAGTAACAGGAAATTATCTGTATGGACAAAACCTTAGTATCTAGCAACTGATAAATAATGCTCCTGTACACCACCTGTGTAGGGGAAGCAATGATCGAGAAGCCAGCTGTCAAATGGCGTCACAATGCATACTTATCTCTGAAAGCATTCCTCACCAGAAAATTTGTGACTATGGGAAGAGTGAAAGGGGGGAATGCAAAGGCCAACCAAATTTAGCAAAGGTCAGTACCACGAGGATTCGTCATGTGCACCCCAGGGAATCTATGGTTAATACTGACATTTAAAGAGGCTCAGTCTGATTACTTAAGACTATACTACTCACCAATCAGGATTGCCCTTATGTGGAAGTGGAAACTGTTGTCCTTTTCTTAAAATACTGTAATAGCTCAGGATGGATGGACCTTGAGGAACCATCCCTCAGCTTCACACCACTAGGTAGATTTGTGATGTAATTACTAAAAGGAAAAAAAAAGTCTCTTTTGTAAAACTGTGTTTCTTCAGTTGAATATCTAGAACCCCTGCCAATGGTGTGAAGATAAATATAGAGAACAACAACAGCAACAACAAAACGTAAACAAGAAACAGCAGCAGCAACAACAAGCAATCCAAAAAAATGTTGCTCTCTTTTACTCTTTTACTCTCTGTCTCTTCTCTCTCTGTCCCTTCTCCCTCTCTCCCCAACCCCTCTCTCTCCACATGCTCCCATCCAGCCCTCCTCTTCTGTCTCTCTCATTCTGGTTTCTTTGTCCCTACTCGCTCAACTTCCCACCCCATGCCTAAAATAAACTCTATTCCATGAAAAAAAAAAGAAAGAAAGAAAGAAAGAAAGAAAGAAAGAAAGAAAGAAAGAAAATTCTTGCTAGCCACACACATTCATTGCACCTTGGCAGAGAACTTAAAACTTAGGAAGCTTTTGGTTTGTTTATTTTCAATATAATGTTTTATTGATTATTTTGGGAATTCCAACTACTATAACCCAGTAACACCCATTTCCTAGTCCTCACTGGTCTACAACCTCACCCTTGTGACCTTCCCCAAGAGGGATAAAGAAAACAGGAAAATACATATATACCAACTCCTATTGTGTTGCTTATGTATTCAGTGGAGTGTGGTCAATCTCCCAGTGGCCTGCCCATTATCAGCTATCTTGTTATGGTTATTTAAAACTTGGAGAATCTATATTTATACTCATTGTTAATTAACTGCTTGCATTTCTAGAAAGGAAATATCCAATAATGTTTTTCCCATATTTTCCACTTTTGAGCACGTTATTTGGAACACATATATATTGTGGAGCCTCTCACCGGGACTTCTAATTAGTATCATCTGAACCACAAACTCCATCTCTATGATCATTTGAGGAAATTGTGTTTATCTTTTGACCTTAATAGTGTCTTTTCTGTAATCTCACTTATTCTTGTTGCCCTTCTTCCTGTTAACTCCCATTTCTCTTGGATTTCCCATAATTATTCCCACTGCAGGCTATGCAGCAGGCCTAGTTTTCTTACATTATAAATCTGTTAATACACTTTCTGCTAACTATATGCTTTGAGTCATTTTGTACATTTGGAGTAAACTTTCAGAAATTTGATGTCCCCAAATGGTGACTGTGGTATAGAAGGTTGTGGAACCTTCAGGAGGTGCATCCTCACTGGATGAATTAAATACATACTGGCTAACCTTGGTGATTTGTCCCACGCTGAACCCGACCAGCAGGAATAAGACACAGGACAACCAGGTTCCTTCTCTAGATGGTTTACTCAGGAATACTTGTTGCATGGTTACAGAATGGTGGAAAGGACCCAAACCCCACCGGAAGCAGCCAAATAAACCCTATCCTAGCCACTCACAGAATGCCACTGGCTCCTGCTCATATGCCAGGAAGTCTCGGGCTTTAGAATCATAGTCTCAGGCTTAGGATCACATCACTGTCGACACAGTCTAATGCCATATTAGGAGTTATTTATGCCAGCAAGGCTGATAAGGCTGAGGCAGTCAGCGCCATCTTCAAGGAGTGGCAGCTAGGCTCCCCACAGTGATTTTATAGTGTGGACCCATTTCCTATCTGCTATATTCCTGTGATTGCAATTAAAGCATGACCATTAGCCTCAAGCTCCTGATATCAGGCCTCCTTTGTCATGATGGATCATATCCAACCTTAAACTATGAGGCAAAATATTAGCCTGTCCTCCTGCAAGTTGATTTTTCAATCCTATATTTGATCATATCAATGAGCACAGTATAATATATTGGGCAAATTTTCCAGATAATAATCTGAAGGGCCACAGATGTTTTCTGGGCTGGAGAGTTTTATGTCAGCTTTGTTTGAAACAGCTGCTCTCATCAGAGAGGAGAGAGCTTCAACTGAGAAAATGCCTCTACCTCATGACGTGGCTCAGTTGTAGAGAAATTCTCTTATGAACAACACCAATAAAAAAAACCGATTGCCAATAAGCTGAGGCTAGAAATAGGAGATGGGGTAAATATGTATATTCAATAAAGAAGCCAGGCTATCGTGGATAGCCCTGGGGCTAATTATATTTGATGTTAATTCCATTCTGCTGTGAGTGGTTTCGAACAAGGAATGAGTCAGCACTATGGTGATTTCCAGAAAATTAGGTGCTTCCCACCTTAATTTGTGAAATAAAGAACAGCTGATGATTGGGCAGATAAAAGGGAAGGTGGAGAGGAAAGTGAGGAGAGAAAGGAGAAAATGGAAGCTGGAGAGGATGAAGAGGAGGAGGAAGAAGAAGCAAAGCAGAGCAGAAGCACAAACCACAAGTTGTAAGGGGTCTCATAGATGTGGAAGATGGTAGTGAAGTGGTAGATCTGCCCAGTCTAGGCACACAGCATATATTCATAATAACTGAGTTGTGTTTTCATTGCTGGGGCATATTTGGGAGGAGATTTACTGCAACACTACCCCAATGACATAATTGGGGAACAAAACATCACATACTTGTCTTTGTAACCAGATGAAAAGATATAATTATAAAATGATAGTCCACCTCAAACTTTCTGTGCCCATGTGTAATACTGCCCACTTCTGGACGGGGAAGGTGTTCTAGAGCCTTAATGTAATAAAGTCTATGTCTGACCAGTGCTCACTAACTGTTAAGAAGACCAACTTCAATGGATGACTGGTAAGCATCTCCAGCCACATACGGACTTGTTTATTTGGTTGACTGGGTTTGAGACTATTGTAGTTGCCCTGATTTTCCTCATATGCTTCCTCTTCTATTTTCTTATTTTTAGTTTTTTCTTAAGATATCATCATTCAATTTTTATTTTACTTTGATTACAGAGTGTACCCACATTTCCATATAGTGAGAGGTTACCCTATCCCCTTGGCATCAAGTGAAACTCCAAATGTAATATAGATGTCTTCTATTTAATTTATTCTTAATTTATTTTTAAATACATTTAGGGTTATGGGGTCCCACGTCCATTCCACCACAGGGCTTGGCCACATAGGGAGGCAGGCTGCAGAAAGTTAGACCTCGCTTACCCCATGCAGATGATATTGGGCCAGGGGGCAGCCCCCAGACACAAGTCCTGGGGTGGGTGAGCACAGCCTGAGGTCCTGGGGACAGGGGTTGGGAGGGAGAAAGAGGGGCTCTAGCTGGTCCCACTAGGAGAGTTCTTGGCTTGAAGAAAGTGGGCTTGAGCTTGGCTTGGTGGAAGCTGTGGCTGGGAGCACAAAGAGGTTTTCTACTAGAGATTAGACAGCTACGTGAAGGCTTCTCTATTGCTCCCCACTGCGGATCCTGATGAAAAGAGGCAGTCCATGGTTTTAAGGCATTTATTGTCATGCGAGAAAGTAGATGAGTAAAACAGTACTCCACTTCTCAGTTGGGCCTGAGGCTAAATACCTTTTGCAGGGAGGAGTGTCTGGTAAGGGGAGTTTATAGGCTAAGTCCTTCAGGCATTAGGTACCTCAGTAAAATGGAGATCTGTCTTGTGTCTATGTGACCACAGGTCACATCCTCTACCTGTGGAGGGTTTTGGAAATTGTCCTTATGTAACTGATGTCCACAAATCTATGGAGGGCTGTGGCTAGTGATAGGAGCCTGCTGCCCAGGAACAAGCAAAATGCCTTCAGGGTCATCTGGATTTCTAGCCTTAGCTCAACCAGGAACCAGGCTGCCTTTCATGGTCCTACAAATACAGACTTTTTAAAGTGATAATTATAATAATAAAACAGAATTAGAACTCTGGTCTGGCTATCATGGTCAAAACCCCAAACTAGCTATCACATGTTATTTTCCTGCCTCTCGTAGTACATGGCTACTTACTCTTTGGGTTCTTAACCTTGACCATACTGGGTATCTAGGGTGTATTGGTTAGTTTTATGGCAACTTGACATCAGCTGTAATTGAGCGAAAAGAACCCCCGCTGAGAAATTGCATCTATAACATCTGTCTGTAGTAAGGCATTTAGGACATTTTATTAATTAATGATTTCTGAGACTTAAAACTCATGCCACCCCTGAGCTGGTAGCCCTGAGTCCTATAAGAAAATAGAATGAGCAAAGCATCTAGTAAGCAGCAGTCCTCCATGGCCTCTGCATCAACTCCTGCCTCCAGATTTCTGCTCTATTTGTGTTTTGGGTCCTCACTTCAGAGATGAACAGAAGTTTGCAAGTATGCCAAATAAACCCTTTCTTCTTCAGGTTGCTTTTGGCCATGGTGTTTTATCAATCTCAGCGGTTAAAAATAAATAAATAAATAAATAAATAAAATGAAAACTTACTAAGATAAAGGTCACTTGTCAGCAACCCCACTGAGATTTACTAGTTTGTTCGTTTGATTGATTGATTACTGTTTGTTACTGACTGACTTGATAATCATTTGTGGCACTAATTTGTGAAGCATTTCCATATTTATTGTACAACAGTTGCCACAGTTTAAATGTAAAATGGTCCTCATCAGGCTTGTATTGTCAAATGCTTGTTCATAGTTGGGGCTGTGTTTTGGGACGCAGTAGATGTTTTTGAAGGTTGGTACTAGCTAGAAGAAATGTGTCACTGGGGCCAAGCTTTGAGAGTTATAGCCATTACTAATTTCTGTTCCCAGTATGTCTGCTTCTTGGTTGGCAGTGGAGCTCTGAACAAGCCTTGCTGCAAGCCTTTCCTTGTCATGGTCAGTGCACTAACTGCTATGTCTTTCTGCCCTAGGATGGGTTATAAATTTTAGTCCATGAGTTAAGGAAACAAAATCAAAGAGACAAAGGAACACCTCTTTCTTTGATTAAAACCATCTGTGAAGTATTTTGTCTTCCTGTAAATAAAGGTAACTACTATTTGTGGTCTAGGTAAGGTAAGGTGAAACCCTCCTCAGGTGGATTGAGACGCTCTGGACAGGAAAGTTGATAACACCTGTAGAAATTCCTGATGAGAGGCTCCACACAGCATACTGACTAGGATCTACTTCTACAGCTTGAACAGTTATAAAACCTGACTTGCAATGTGTGATTGATTCTAGCCACATTGTTACCCCTTTTCACGTCTATACAACAGGAACACTTCCAAAGCATCTATACACATCCTTACTCCTACAGAGAGACTATGGTCCTTCAATTGTGATTAAAAGAGCAAATTTGCTCCTTTAGTATAACAAAGACTAGGCAGGCCATACCAAGTCAAAGTAGAATTAAGGGAAGTGCAACTAAAAATTATAGTTAAGACCTAAAATTTAATTATGCTACATCTTTCTATAACCCATATGGTTTTCTTCTATTCTATTTTTGTTGTTGTTTTGTTTTGTTTTTGTTTTATTTTGCTTTGTTTTGTTTTGTTTTCCTGACTTAGTATTACAGGGGATTTTATGACTTAGTATTCTTTTCAATGAAAACATTGACGTTTCCTTCCTATACATCTATCAGTTGCCTGGACTTACTCATAACAACATGGCTACTGTTTTTGTTGGAATTTCAAATAGCTTATCTTAAAAATGTTTTGTGCCACAAAGTGATACAAATGATTATTTTGTGTTAATGAATCTGAATATCTTTGTAAATTTTCTCTTCAGTCCCTGTATTTTATAGTCAGCTTGTTAAACCTCCCATACCTCTCTATATAGAGATGTAGCTATAGGGTTCTGATCAAATGACCAGATTAGGTTAAAAAAAAATTGGGATAAAACCAAATGCATATAGAAAGCTGTGATATAATTAAAATTTAGGTCTATAAATCTTAGTTCTACTTCCCTTGCAAATAATAAATAAAGAAAAAAGTATAATCACCCACCAAGAGTAATTTGTTCTATAATTTATCAGGTTAAAAGAAATCTTATTTCTGAAATTATAGTTCCATGGAGAAGTATGTCAATTAATCCTGCCTTTTACCTTTTACAGGTAACATGGTAAAACATGTGTGTAATTCATATGCTTCAAATCATGTTTGATTTTTCTCTGAACACCTGCTACTATCTTACAAAACAGTAGAATTTAAACTGTACCAATAGGTTTGGTTTGACAACTGAAGGGAAATGTTTCTATATTTTCCTTGAATGTGTGAGTGTGTGTGTGTTTGTGTGTGTATGTAGTCGTGTATATGTGTTCATGTCAAAAGTGTATATATCTAGAAGTCAGGATTGAGACTTGAGGTGGGTTGTGAGAGTCCTAGGGTTTTGGAGATGAAGCTCAAGCCTTTATACTTTCGTGGCAAGTCTCATACTGACTGACCGCAGTCCCTCACCCTAGATTTCTAAGTGACATAATTGCTAAATTTCCCCAGATTTTTGTCTGTAAATGGGTTTACACTAAATAGTAATAAGTACATTGCCATTTGATGTATCAGTGTTACTAAGATGAATACTTGCTTCCTATACATTAAAAATGAATTGCTTTTTGGATTTTCTTTTTTTTTTATTATTCGATTTTTTTTCCTAAAATTAAAAAAAAAATAAAATAGGGCTCAAAAAACTTGTGCTCAAGCTGATTGTTGGACTTAAATAAAATGTCACATGGTATAGTGCCCAAGGCCATGTGTGGCAGATTGGAGGTCTGCTCTAAGTAGCTCACTTGCCCTTTCCTTTTGGGTATATGTTTTTAAAAGAAGAACAGGCAGGTCCTGCAGTTCTTTTTTTGCTAACAACAGCTTAAAATAGTGGAGTCAGCAAGTGTGTTTGGTTTCCATTGAAAATGTTACTTGCACAAGGCACACAATGTTCTTTTGCATAGTTAATCCCCAGACTAGAAACCTGTCCCAGAGGGGTGATTAGTATTTAAATCTAAGCCAGGTTATTAGGGAACATGTAGTGAACTCTTTGGCTTCCTGACCTTCCTTTATTTGGATTGGTGCAGCTCCAGGTTTCAAAGTGAAGTTTGACCTAGGTTCCAACACGGAAACGTAGGAAAAGGGAATTGTTTCTAGGAAAGTTTGAAATACTTGAGAGGACTAGGTGGAGTCCATATGTCACCTACATTTTCCACTAAATTGGTACTTGAAAAAAAAAGATTTTCATTGTCACTTTAAGCCAAAGACCCTGCACTGTCTTCTGGATCAAGTTGTTGGGAAGGACAACTGGTGTTTCTGAGATTACAGAAAACCATTGTAACACAAGGTACATTATAATTATATTAGTTCCTGCCCCACCCCATTTCTCTCTATTTGTGTTGGAGATGACACAAAGAAAAGAACAACAACCCTGTGATATTCACATAGAAGAATATACTGCACCCTGAAAATTACACTAAATAGGAAAGGAATATACCATAAAGGATGTCAAAAGACATAAAGTTTCTCATCAGGTTATTTTTTGAAAGTAGGGAGGGAAGGAGGGAAAGAGGGAAGGAGGAGAGAGAGAGAGAGAGAGAGAGAGAGAGAGAGAGAGAGAGCTTTGAATATTTAACCAGGTGAGATTAGTTTCTGAGAAAGGACAAAGAGGAAACACATGAGTTTCTTGATCAGGATGTCACCTGAAATGCAGAGGACTTAGCTCATTTTCCCCAGGACTCCTCAAAGTGGCTCACTCAGGTTTTGCTTTCTATTTTAAGTGTAAAAAAACTGAGTTACAAAAATGTTAAGTAAATTCTCTAAGACCATTCAGTTAAAAAGTACAAGTTGGGGTTTAATCCTCAACTATCTAAATTGTTAGGATGCCATATCTCCCTCCTGGGAAGCTAACTGCATTGGCTCTACCATTTTTAAGACTGTAAAAACAAGCCAGTCAAGATTAGGAACTGTGCCTTTGGGCCAGTAAAGGGATTCGAAATGGATGCTTATATATCAGAGAGAATTGGCAAAAGTGTAAATATTTATTGCAATGTAAAAATGAATAAAGTCTCATGATATCAAGGGGAATTTTAATAAAAGGATGAAAACCTAATTTGACCATGTTTTTGTTTGTTTGTTTGTGTGTGTGTGTGTTTGTTGTTTTTTATCATTGTGCACTGCAGTTTGTTGCTTTGCTTCATTTTTTGACAATCCAGTGAATAGTCTAGATTGACTTGGCAGTGTGTAGCATGGTGCTAATGACTAGAAATAAAATGCAAAATAAATATTTTGTTACCCAAAGTGGTGCTGTTCCAGAAGATCAGGAGCCAAGTATAGATGTTTAGAGATACATTATTTCTGTAATATAAAACATTCATTCCCTCTGTCTCATTAACAGTATTTTAAAATTCATAATAAACCAAACTTTTTATGGACTCTGTATTTAACCAAGCAGTTACAGATCAAGTCAATCTTTCTAGAAAATTCTAGTAAGCAAACAAATATGCCTTGAGAACAAGTCACTACATTTTTAACTAATTCACTTGACACCCCACTAAGTGTCCCCATCCCAGTTATCCCCTCCCACAATCTGTCCCTCAACACCCTCTACCCTGCTCTTCTTAGCCCAAACCTGGCCCATCAAGCCATCGTGAGATTAGGCAATCCTCTCCAACTGAAACCAGACAGGGCTGCCCAACTAGAAAACCATATCTCACAGACAAGCAACAGCTTTTGGAATAGCCCCCACTCCAGTTGTTCAGGGCCCACATGAAAACCAAGCATATCTGCTAAATATGTACAGTGAGGCCTAGGTCTAGCCTAGATCCAAAGAGGTCTGCAATCCTTCCTTCTATTCTTCCATGAGATTCCCCAAGATTCATTCACTTTTGGCTGTGGATATCTGATCTGTCTGAGTCATTTGCTAGGTGTTGCCTCTCCAAGGGCAACCATGCTAGACTCCCATCTGCAAGCACAGCAGTGTATCATTAACAGTGTCAGGGATGGGTGCTTGCCCTTGGGATGGGCCTCTAATTTAGTCTTTTATTGTTTGGCCATTCGCTCAGTCTCTGTTCCATACCCTGTTCCTGCATTTATTGTAGACATATACATTCAGGGTTGAAAGTTTTGTGCGTGTATTGGTGTCCCTATCGCTTCACAGAAGTTTCTGCCTGGGTACAGGAGGTGGCCTCTTCAGGTTCCATATTCCCAATGTTGTGAGTCAGAGCTAAGGTCACTCTCAATGATTTGTGGGTGTAACTTTAATTTTTTTTCAATGTCTGTTTTCAATGATGGTTCTTAAACGCTTTAACCTCCCCCTTCCAACCCACTACCCCTAGAACTAGTGGAGGAGAAAGGATATGGGGGGAGTGGACCTATTCAGAAATGGTTCTTTGGAGCAACTCCTGTCTGTGTTGTCCGAAAACTGGCAGTTCTGTTCAGCAGTAGTTCAATCCACTCGCAAAATCTTCATGAATATACCAGCAGTCCAGTTCAGTAATGTTGCTATAGCAACAATGGTGGCAAGATCTATCAGAGACAGTGAGGCCTCAGGCTGGAGTCAGCAGGAAAAACTAGAGCGAGAAACAATTCTGGGAAAATTTCTTGGCTATGCCCCTCCTAGAAAAGCAAAGGTCAGTGAAGACATTAGAACAACAAGCATTTAGTTATGCAAGCAAGCCAAGCTCAACCCTGGTCACTGTCCCTTGAGTCCGTTTTATAGTTCCTCCAAACTTCAAGTGTCCTCCACAGGTCTTGCCTGACTACTACGTGTCCTGCCTCAGCACATGTACTCTGCCAACCAACCTGAGTCAGTGGAAGCTGCAAGAAGCCACAACACACCACCAGAAGTTTGTCAGTGAGTTTCTCTATGTGGAGTCTCAACAAATTCAGCCTCAACTAAGCAATGTAAGGCAGACCAATACATGCCTGTTAGCAAAGAATCCTACATCATGTGATCTTTCACTGCTTGCTTTAGTAAAGACAAAATCCTTTCATCTGTGTCTGCTTCAGTTCTTTCACAAGTCTGCCTTAGCCTTTCACCTGTATCTACTTCGATGACATGTTCCTTTGCCTTAGCAAAGCAACATTCAATAAAACTGACTTTCTAAAGAACTCCTTAAGTTTCTACATCACTTGGGTGCCTCTCATGACCAAGGTCTCTGACTTGTCCTGGAGATTTGCTCCCCTCCCACTATCAACCCTGTCAGTTGCATATTTTCATTTATTAACATGTCCATCTGGCCATCTCCTGTCCCTTCCCATACCTCATCTAGAGCCCCATACCCATTCCTCTCTTCATCCCCTCTTCAATCCCATTCACCATCTCCATCTGGCTTTTTTTTTTCATTATTTTTAAATTTTTTATTAGAGATTTTCTTAATTTACATTTCAAATGCTATCCCGAAAGTTCCCTATACCCTCCCCCTGCCACTTCTTGGCCCTGGTGTTCCCCTGTATTGGGGCATATAAAGATTGCAATACCAAGGGGCCTCTCTTCTCATTGATGGCTGACTAGGCCATCTTCTGCTACATATGCAGCTAGAGACACGAGCTCTGGGAGTTCTGGTTAGTTCCTATTGTTGTTCCTCTTAGAGGGTTGCAGACCCCTTCAGCTCCTGGGGTACTTTCTCTAGCTTCTCCATTGGGGGCCCTGTGTTCCATCATATAGATGACTATGAGCATCCACTTCTGTATTTGCCAGGCACTGGCATAGCCTCATATGAGACAGCTATATCAGGGTCCCTTCAGCTAACTCTTGCTGTCCTATGCAATAGTGTCTGGGTTTGGAGACTGATTATGGGATGGATACTCGGTTGGGGTAGTCTCTGGATAGTCCATCCTTTCATCTTAGCTCTTATGACCATTTTATTCCCCCTTTGTTGCAGTAGCCAATTAATCCTGCTCAATTCCACCTTTTGGTGGAGGCACAAGTTCCTCCATACCTGCATCAATGCTCTGCATTCCCAAATGAAAGACACACATGCAGCCTTATGTTTTAATATGCCTTAAATGACTGGGCAGGGAGATTGAGTTGGGACTTGGATGATTCCTGAACTAGGCATGGAGAAAGGAGAGAAAGGGAGAAAGCCACTTTATGAGGAGTAGATGGATGCTATGTATGATGTGTGCCAGAGAACATAACAACCATATGGGGCCTGGGAAACTCAGTTGAAAACTGCCCAGATCTGGGTCCACAGCACCCAGGGTGGAATATAGGTTTTAATTAGTGGTAAATTTGGATTATCAGAAACTATATAATCTACATGGAGGTTTGGTTATTTGGGTTGTTGATATCTAAATTCTTCAGTTCTTTATAAATTTTGAATATTAACCCTCTGTCAGATGTAGGAATAGTGAAGATCCTTTCCAAATCTGTAGGCTGATGTTTTTTGTCCTATTGACAGTGTCCTTTCCCTTACAGAAGCTTTTCAGTTTCCTGAGGTCCCTTATAGTAATTATTGATCTTAGAACCTTATCCATTGGTGGTCTGTTTAGAAAACTGGCTCTTGTGCCGAAGTGTTTAGGGGTGTTTCCCACTTTCTCTTCAATTACATTTAGTGTATCCAGTTTTATGTTCTTAATCCACATGCACTTGAGTTTTTTGCAAGGTGATAAATATGGATCTATTTGCATCTTCTGCATAGTGACATATAGTTTGACCAGCACTATTTGTTGAAAATGCTTTTTTCCATTGTATGGTTTGGCTTCTTTATCAAAAATCAAGTATCCATTGGTGTGTGGTTTTATTTTTGAGTTTTTGGTTCAATTCCATTGATCAACATTTCTGTTTCTGTACCAATACCAAGCACTTTGTATCACTTTTGTTCTGTAGTGTAGTTTGAGATCAGAGAAGGTCATTCCTCCCAAAGTTCTTTTGTTTTTCAGGATTGTTTTGGCTATTCTGATTTTGTTGTTGTTGTTGTTGTTTTATTTTGTTTGTTTGTTTGTTTGTTTCCGAGGATAGCCCTGGCTATCCTGGAACTCACTCTGTAGACCAAGCTGGCCTTGAACTCAGAAATCTGCCTGACTCTGCCTACCGAGTACTGGGATTAAAGGAGTACGCCACCACACCTGGCTACTATTCTGGGTTTTTTTCTTTTTCCATGTGAAGTTGAAAATTGCTCTTTCAAGGTGTTGGAATTTTGATGTGGATTACTTTGAGTTCGTAGATTGATTTTGGTAAAATAACTATTTTCACTATGTTAATCCTACCTATTCATGAGCATNCTCTGCCTACCGAGTACTGGGATTAAAGGAGTACGCCACCACACCTGGCTACTATTCTGGGTTTTTTTCTTTTTCCATGTGAAGTTGAAAATTGCTCTTTCAAGGTGTTGGAATTTTGATGTGGATTACTTTGAGTTCGTAGATTGATTTTGGTAAAATAACTATTTTCACTATGTTAATCCTACCTATTCATGAGCATGAGAAATCTTTCCATCTTCTGATATCTTCTTTAATTTCTTTCTTCAGAGACAGATATTTTACTTGCTTGATTAGAGTTACAGTAAGATATTTTGTATTATTATAAAGGGTGTTATTTTTCTAATTTCCTTCTAGGCCCATTTATCATTTGTATATGGGAGTGCTACTAATTTCATTAAGTTAATTTTTTGTTTGTTTGTTTTGTTTGTTTGTTTGTTTGTTTTTCAAGACAGGGTTTCTCTGTGTAGCCCTGGCTGCCCTGGAACTCACTCTGTAAACCAGGTTGGCCTTGAACTCAAAAATTCACCTGCCTCTGCCTCCCAAGTGCTGGGATTAAAGGTGTGCACCATCACTGCCCAGCTAAGTTAATTTTTTATCCATTCCTTTTGTTGAAGGTGTTTATCAGCTGTAGAATTTCTTTGGTCTCTTTTATGTACTATCATATCCTCTGCAAATAGAGACTCTTTGACTTCCTCCTTTCCAACTTGTCTAGCGTCTTAGTCAGTGTGTCTATTCCTGCACAAACATCATGATGAAGAAGCAAGTTGGGGAGGAAAGGGTTTTACAGCTGGATCTCGTGGAGGCATTTCCCCAACTGAAGCTCCTTTCTCTGTGATAACTCCAGCCTGTGTCAAGTTGACACAAAACTAGCCAGTACATCTAGAATTGATCTCCTTTATTTGTCTTATTGCCCTGGCTAGAAATTCGTGTACTATATTGAATGATTAGAGAGAGTGTGTGTAACCTTGTCTTGTCCCTGAGTTTAATGGACTTACTTTAAGTTTCTCTCCATTTAGTTTAATGTTGGCTATTTTCTTACTATCTGTTGCTTTAATTATGTTTAGGTATGTCCCTTTTATCCCTGATATGCATAATACTTTTAACATGAAGAAGCATTGAATGTTGTCAAATTTTTGTTCAGAGATGATCAAGTGATTTTTTTTTTTCTTTCAGTTTGTTTATATAGTATATTATGTTGATGGATTCTCATATATTAAATCATTCCTGCATCCCTAGATGAAGCCTACTTGATCATGGTGTATGATATTTTTGATGAAGACATTTACTTTTCCCAGGAACTCTAGTGATAACAATAGCCTACCAGCAGAATCTAAAATATTCAGAATTCTTGATTGCCTTAAGGAAAAACACAATGAAGGAAAAGAAGACTAAGTCTAAAAGCACTTACTTATGAAAGAGTTATACAAGTTTAGTAGGCTTGGAAATAACGGATCTTAGATATAAGTATACACATGACTGACAGCAGAGCCCAAGACCACAACTACCATTAAAATATAGATACCTATGGCAAGTTATACTATGTACATATTATATAAGTAATGAAGAAAACAGGCATGGGTATTTCTGGCTACTAGGAAAGCAATAGAAATGCAAATGATAGTTGCTTGGGTTCAATGGATGAGTACAAGAAATATGTAATAGGAAGGAAGTAACAATACTCTTGCTGTATCTTTTTATGCCAGTGTTATTTTGATAATTGTGACTGAGATTTTTATAGACATATACCAGTTGTTATTATTCCCAAGATCTAGTAGATTGACCACTATGGTGATATTAAATTCAAGAGTGTTATGTGCTGTCCCCAATTGAAATTTTATCCAAACTTTTGTCATTTTATTAGGGCAGATCTACAGTAAATTGTAAGCCACATTGCTGATCTTCCATTTAGCATCATAGTGAGAATCTAATACAGGCAGCATGAGAGGGATGTAAAGAAACAGGACTCTTTCTAGGGAAGAAAACTCTTTATTTGTTACAGTTGATCTTTGCCTTGATCAAACCAGGGATGACTTGATATACTTGCTAAAAAGTCTTACACTTGATAAAAATAAGTCTTAATTCGAATCTTTCTTACATGTGTTGTGTACAGGCTCAATTTGTATTAAAAAATAAATCTTTTCCAAATATTTTCTCTAACCAATAAATATTAATATTTTAAGCAGAGTGGTGGTGTGAAGACTTCTAGACATCTGAATTACACAGATATCAATTATCTAAGAAAAAAATCAAGAAATGAATGTGATGTCATTACCACAACATAAGATGGGGCAGAGCAAACTTCATGGTTAATTTCTCATAATTGGCAATAAGGCAAATTTTGTTTTACAAAACTTTTAACATTTATTTACACACACACACACACACACACACACACACACACACACACACACCACCCCAAAACTCTAATGTTGAAGTCAGAGATCTTTTTGTAGGCACTTTTCTCCTTCTACCACAGAGATCTCAAAGTTGAACTCACTTGGTCAGACTGAGTGGTTAGCCCTCTGTCCTACTGACCCATCTCAACAGCCCATGGAATATTGATTTTCTGGTTCCTAGTTTAATGCCCTGTCTCTTTTCTCAAAATTTCACCTTGCTCTTTAAAATAAATTTATTTGGTGGTTTTAGCATGTAATCCAAAGAAAAAGAGTGCAAGGGCCTTTAGATACTTAACAATTATTTAAACAAGCTTTTCAGTAGCTTCGCTGTGACTGTGCAGGCTTCACAGTCCCCAAATTATCTATTCATATTGTCTAGCAAACTAGTGAACCAACCAAGTAAGAGTTTTATGGATTTTCCCCTTGAACAGGAAAATTCAGTATTTTATACAGCCAAACCATCCAGTCTCATTTTTATCACGAATACCCTAACCCCTAATCCTGTCAGATCCCCATGAGTTCTACATGAGTCCACATTGAATGACTGGATAGCCATCCCCCTTCTCTCAAGAACCATGGCTCTTCCTAGCAACCATAAGTCTGCCATGAATCATTTTTACCATGGCTCTGAAAATATAAGAGCTGTATGTTCGAGCTACCTTAAAATTAGTAAGGCAAAGTGTGATTTCTTTTGCCAGGCTTAATGTGGATCTTTAAACAACTACACCCTATCTGTATATTCCACACTTAGATTTTACAGCATTAAATTTTTATGAGTTCAATTTTCATCAGTTTCCTAAATCTGTGTGGCAATTTCAGTAATGGTATATGTGCTTCATGAACAACAACTGAATATGCATAATGCTGTTTAATTAGAAAAACTCAAACGTTAAGTTTCCTCTGATCCTTTTTTAAAAACAATTTTTCATAAGATGGCATCATTTTTAGAATTTTGTTGAGCCTGGTGCTTTTCTTTTGATGCTACATTTAGAGCAAATGATTAAAATAACTCAGTGCCACATGACTTAGAATGTATTTCTAGAAACTAGCTAAAATTATAATACACTTATACCTGTGGCTTATACTAGGAAATTAGGCTCAGTCAATGTTGAGTACTGAAAAGTACCGATAAGAGTAATCTGCATTAGTCACCTTCTCTTACTCACCAACATTTCTTAGTTTAGCAGTTCTAGTTTATTCTACTTTAGACACTATGATCACAGAATACCACAGTGTCTTTTCATGTTGTGTTTGTTGTTTTCCTCGGAAAAAATAGTTCTCTCTCAGAACAAATTTTGTACACAGGCTTGTGAAACAAACTGTGATGACAGTGACTAACTACAGTTTGCTACTAGTTAATGTGCACAGAGGAAAAGGGAAAAAAAAAATTGAGGCAGTGTCTCATTTAACGCAAACTGGCTTTATACTGGCTTGTGCAGCCAAGCATGATCTTGAACTTCTGATTCTACTGCTCCCACCTCCCAAAGGCTGGGATTATCAGCTTAAGCCACTACACTCAGTCCTTGGTGTGCAGGAGATGGATCCTTCTCGCATGCTTGGCAGGCCTTCCCATAACCTCCATATGTCCATAGCCGCAGAACAGAGAGCTTAACCAAGAAGCTCATTTTGTTTTTCTTTTTTTTTTTTTTTTTAACTTTGTCTTCCTTCTAGGCTTCCAGAACCTTTCCCACACATTCTTGGAACCCAGGGCCAAGGTGAAAAAATGATCAAGCTCCATAGGGCTAGATAGATTTCGAGGCTTCAGGGATTCCACCGCTACAGAAAGAGATACTCTTGAGAAACTAGAGTAAATTTGTCATACAGTTTCATCAAATTCAAATGCATATATATATATATATATATATATATATATATATATATATATATTCATTTTTTCTTCATGAGAAAATTATAGTTGGGATATTGCAAGATGGCTCAACAGATAAAGTAGCTTACAGCTCAATCTGGTGACCTTAAACAATAAATCAGAAGCCACAAAGAAGTTGAAAAAGAACCTGATGCTTAAAATTATACTCATCTCCATATGTACACCATAGCATTCATATTTCCCACAATAAATATATATCTTTTGGCTCTGAAATGTACACACACATATATACATGCACACACAAACATGCATGCGAGGACACACACACACACACACACACACACTCACATAAGCTCTACCACACATGCGCACTCACAATGATAATGTTTTAAAAAGTGAAAAGAACTTTTAGTTGAGAAATTTACACATAATCATGATGTCAGCTTTCTTGGAGGGGAGGGCTTATTGCTTGTTTAGACAGAAAAGAAAGGGAAGAAAAAATAGAGTGTATCATGGAAAAGTGATAGCTGCTCTGCTGCTATTGTACAAATTTTAATTGTCCCTGTCACTTAGTGTTTTCAGGGAATAGGCTTACCTTTAGGCTCATGTCTAGACAAAGTATGTGTCTAACTTAAAGGCAATCTTGTCTATGTCTCCCAGTAGATTAGTGTCCAGGAAAGTGTGGCTATGAACTAAATAACAATGAACATTGCCTTCAACTATGTATAAGATTTGTATGAGTCTTGACCTAGTCCTTGACCCCTGTGTATAAAACAATACTTGATATAGTATTGATATAATATATGAATGATTCATAAAATAAATATGTAATTCTCATTATAAAAGCAAAACAAAACAAAAACCAAAATAGGTAAAATATGAGACTAAGAGAACCGTGATTATTTAACTCCCTATATCTAGCATGAACATCAAGAATAAAATATTTCATGACAACTAAAGTAAGACTTTTCCTAAATTTAGAAATCAAATAAAAGAGGGCAATAATACATGGTTTCCTCAGAGTAAACCATAATTTTTTTTAAATTTTTTGAGACAGTGTTTCTCTGTATAGCCCTGACTGTCCTGGAACTCACTTTGTAGACCAGGCTGGCTTCCAACTCAGAAATCCGCCTGCCTCTGCCTCCCAAGTGCTGGGATTAAAGGCGTGCGCCACCGCCACCATGCCTGGTGAAGGTTTTTCTGTTTGTTTGTTTGTTTGTTTATTATTTTTTTGTTTTGTATTCTTGTGTTTATCTTCTTTCATTGAAAATAGACTATTTTCTTATACAATATATCTTGATCATAGTTTCAAGTCCCTCTACTCCTCTAGTCCTTCTCAATATTCTCTCCCCACAGAGTCCAATCCCTTTATGTCTCTGATTAGAAAAAAACAGGTTTCTAAGAGATAACAACCAAATGTCAAAAAATAAAGTATAATAAAATGAAGCAAAAACTATCATATAAAAGATAGAAATAGCAACACAACAAGAGGAAAAGTGTTCCAAGAGCAGGCAAAAGAGTCAGAGACCCACTTGTTCTGACAGCAGAAGTCCTTTAGAAATACTAAGATAAAAGCTGTAGTATATATGATGAAGAAAGATGAGGTACTGACTCATGTAGACCCTACGCTTACTGCTTCAGTCTTGGTGAACTCATATGTGTCTTGCTTGATTGATTCGGGGTGGGGGGGGGTCCTTGTTTTTCTGGCACCCTCTATCCTCTCTGGATTTTACAATCATTCTGCACCTTCTTTATTAAAATTCCATGAGCTTTGAGGAGAGCATTTTGATGGAGTCCTCTAATGTAAACTCCCTCTCCAAATAATATCCATCTACTCCCATCTGTAGCTAGATGAAGTCTTTCTGATGCTGACTGAATAAGGCACAGATCTTTCATTAGAAATAATTTTATATTTTATTTTTATTTATTTACCTCTAGTGTTTGTTTTATCCTAGGTCTCTGGGCATCTATTTTTTGGATCCTGGTTACCCTAGCAGTGTTAGGTATTAAGTCAAATCAGACATTGGGAGAATGCTCCCACATTTTCTGTACTACCATTACCAGAGTATATTTTCTAGGGAGGACAGATTCTAGACCAAATGTTTTGTGGTTCAATTGGTGTCCAGTCTTTTTTTTTTCTCTCTCTCTCTTATAGTATCCTATAGAGTATCTTCCAGCAGCAGAGACACTAGGAAATATGGGTGAGAGCACACTTGCAATATCTCTATTTTCACTGAGTTGTGTCGTTGTTGTCACCAATGGGGCCCCACTGTCAGTTTGAAGAGAATAAACCTTTGTCCTAGCAACGGCCTTGAAATTTCCATAATAACTCCATGCCCAACAACTTAATAGACTACAATCCCAGCCTACCACCGGAAGTGTCATTTGACTATAAGACATGGTAGATTGAGACTACAAATTCTCCTTTAATAGAAATCCTTATTAGAATCATCTTCATTGATTCTAGGGATGTTTCTATTCCATATCACCCATAATGCTCCCCAATTTCAGCTGTTACTCCCTGCATTCTCTCTTTTAGCCCTATCTCTTCCACCTAATCTCTACCTCTTTCTCCTATCGAATCCATTCTTAGTTCACTTGTAAACTCTAGTTTTCCCTCCCAGGGAGATACCCCTCCCCTTCTTTTTATCTAACCTCTCTGGGTCTACAAAGTGTAGCTTAATTATCATCTACTTAATGGATATTATTTCCTTATAGTAGAAACATACTTTATACCTTATTTATCTTTCTGGGTCTGGGTACCCTCAGTCATGGTGATTTTTTTCTACTTCTATTCACTTGCCTGATAAGTTTATGATGCCATTGTTTTTAAAAAGCTAAGTATTCGAACAAAGACTCTATTTTTTTAAATGTTCCACAGGTTTTTTTTTATATATAAATTCTTTGGTTGAGAGAAAAATAGGTAGTTTCCAATTTCTGAATATTATAAATAAAGCTGCAATGAACATGGTAGCCTTAGTATTCTTAGAGTAGAATAGTAGAATGGAGTATTCTTTGAGTTATATTCCTAAGAGTATAAGTATGTCTTGATATAGATTGATTCCCAATTTCCTGAGGTTTAATATTGGTTTAATAGTGGCTATACATATTTGTACTCCCACCAGTGATGGACGAGTATTCCTCTTGCTATCCTATCTAGTAGGAGCTGTCACTTGTGTTATTGACTTTAGCTGTTCTGACAGATAATTAGATGGAATCTGAAAGTGGTCTGAATTTCCATCTCTCTGATGGTTAAGGATGTTGAACATATCCTAAGTGTTTCTTGTGCATTTGTGATTCCTATATTATAAATTCTCTACTTTGATCTGTACTGCATTTTCAATTACACTACAATTATTTTTTTAAACCAAGGTCCTCTGGAAGAGCAGCCATTGCTGCTAACTGTTGAGCTGTCTCTCCAGGACTTCTGTATTTTTTGTTTTGTTTGCTTACTTGTTTGATTGTTTGGTTGTTTTGTTGTTTGGTTGGTGGTTGTTTGTGTGTGTGTGTGTGTGTGTGTGTGTGTGTGTGTGTGTGTGTTGTTTTAGTTTTCATTGCTGTTGTTGTTTTTGTTTTTAGAGATTTATTTTATGTATGTGAATGCACAGTCACTGTCTTCAGACACATCAGAAGAGGGCATTGATTATATTACAGATGGTTGTGAGACACCATGTGGCTGCTGGGAATTGAACTCAGGACCTGTGGAAGAGCAATCAGTGTTGTTAACTGCTAAGTCATCTCTCCAGCCCTAATTTTTGGTATTTATATTCTTATTCTTATTCTTATTCTTATTCTTATTCTTATTCTTATTCTTCTTTTTCTTTTCTTTTTCATCTTCATTATTATTATAAAAATTATTTCTCTTGTTTTTGTTGTCATTGTGGTTACTGGCTTCAGAGACAAGATTTATCTGTGTATCCCTGGGTGTCCTGGAACTCACTTTATAGAACAGGCTGCTTCAAGCTCAGAGACCCATCTGTCTCTGCCTCTCCTCCTGAGAGCTGAGATTAAAGTCATGTGCCACTACCTCCTCACTATAATATCTACAATCATTATATATTTTGGATATTATTCGTCTACCAGGTGTGAAAGTAGTAAATGTATTTTTTAATTCTGTAGACTGGGGCTTTGTTCAATTGACAGTCTTTTGGCTTACAGAAACTTTTCAGTTTCATGAGTTCTCTTCTAGTGATGGTTGATCTTAGTGCCTTGGTATTGTACTCAAAAGTTGTTTCCTATGCCACTAAGTTCAAGGGTATCTCCCATTCTTTCTTCTATGATGTTCTATATCATGAATATAGTTTTAGGTTGAGATCATTGATCCATGTGGAGTTTAGTTTTGTGCAGAGAGATAAATTTTGATTTATTTTCATGCTTGTATTTGCAGACATCCATTTTTACCAGCACCACTTTTTAAAGAATCTGACTTATATTCCATGTAGATTTGTGGCATCTTTATTAAAAACCTAGTATTCATAGGTTTGTGGATTCATCTCTAGGTTTTCATTTGAATCCCATTGATCAGCATTGTCTCTTTTTATGCCAACACCATGAAGTTTTTGTTACTATAACTCTATAATATAATTTGATATCAAGAATGGTATCAATGAATTCCAGCAGTTGTACTATTGTTCAGGATTGTTTTGGATATCTTGAGTTTTTTGTTTTTCCATATGTAGTTGAGAGCTATTCTTTCAAAGTCTGTAAAGAATTATATTTGAATTTTGATGGAGATTGCATTGAGTCTGTATATTACTTTTAATAGCATTATCATTTTAAATAAGATAATCTTACTAATCCATGAGAATGGTATATATTTTCATCTTTATATAAGTTCTTCATTTTTTTCAAAGAATTGAAGGTTTTTTTTTTAATACAAATCTTTCACCTCCTGAAGCTGTAACTTTTAACGCTTCAAGGCAGAAAGAATTGAGAGCAGCAGCTGAGAAACAGTTTAAAAATTACTATATAAAATTTGATGATCCTATGTAAGAATTAAAATGACAACATAGATATATGTTTGTCAGAGGTAAGATTATTGACACATTTAAAAATAGACTATAACTCTTTAGAGCAGTTTGTACAGTAAAAAATGTAAAAACAGTGCAGATAATTTCCCATTCCCTTATGTTTTCCTTTTTATTAACATCTTACATTAGTATGTACGGTTGTTAAGATCAGTGAATTCACATGGAAAACTTCATGTGAACAAAAGCACAGGGTCATTTCACATTTCTTTCACTTATAACCAATATCACTTTTCAGTCTCAGGATCCCAGATAGGAGGCCATATTAGATATTAATAATTTATTTGTCTTGGTGCATTCTTTTCAGAATTTCTTTGTCTTCATAATTTTCACAGTTTTGATAATCAATATGTTTTTACAAATACTTCACCACTGTGACATTTTTTTTTGGTCCTTTTCTCATGATCTGACAAGGAAATGAGTATAGGAAGGAAGACCACAAAAGTGAACAGCTCTCAGGAGATTCAGGCTGAGAATTTAATTTACCAATTGACATTTTGACTTTGACCAACTCACTGAGATATTTCTCCAATGAGGTGTTTTACTCTCTGTCAGAGCTTTGGCATGGTATTATTTTTAAATTTACAATGTTCTTGTCTTTGCATCCAGAGTGCTGGGATTTGGATGTGTACTTGTACCCTTGTACCTTTGGAAAAGAAAGTTATTTGCAAACTGATGAACTTTGAAGTTATGCTTTGCATCAAAAGATAACAGGAATTCTTTTGTCTATTTCTTCTTGAGTAGATTTTGGGAACCTGATATCTTATAAACATTTGCCATTACACTGAGATTTTGTAACCTAGTAGCATAAGGCTGGTTTTGGTAATTTTTTTCCAATTTTTTATTAGATATTTTCTTCATTTACATTTCAAATGCTATCCCGAAAGTCCCCTATACCCTCCCCCACCCCTTGCCCTGCTCCCCTACCCACCCACTCCCAATTCTTGGCTCTGGCATTCCCCTGTACTGGGGCATATAAAGTTTGCAAGACCAAGAGGTCTCTCTTCCCAATGATGGCCAACTAGGCCATCTTCTACTACTTATGCAGCTAGAGACACAAGCTCTGGGGGTACTGGTTAGTTCATATTGTGGTTCCACCTATAGGGTTGTAGAACCCTTCAGCTCCTTGGGTACATTCTCTATCTCCTCCATTGGGAACCCTGTGTTCCATCCAATAGCTGACTGTGAGCATCCACTTCTGTGTTTGCCAGGCACTGGCATAGCCTCACATGAGACAGCTATATCAGGGCCCTTTCAGCAAAATCTTGCTGGCATATGCAATACTACCTACTCCTGCTTCCTGGCTCTGGCATTTACCTATACTGGAGAATAGAACCTTCACAAGTTCAAGGACCTCTCCACCCATTGATGACCAACTAGGCCACCCTCTGTTACATATGCAGCTAGAGACACGAGTCCCACTATTTTCTTGTATTGGTGGTTTAGTCCCAGGGAGCTCTGGGGTTACTGATTAGTTCATATTGTTGTTCTTCCTATAGGTCTGCAGACCCCTTCTGCCCCTTGGTTACTTTCTCTAGCTCCTTCATTGAGGACCCCATGTTCCCTCCAATAGATGACTGTGAGCATCCATTTCTGTATTAGCCAGGCACTGGCATATCCTCAAAGCTTCATGACTTTCTTAATGCTTTCAGTACCTTATGGACAAATGTAGAGTAGCTACTGCCCTACTCTTTATTCAGTACACTTTACTTTTTTTCCCTGCTTGGTGACAAACTTTGTTTGCCATTGAAATCCTTGCCCAACCCTTAGTCATTTGAGATTGGGTCTTAACTATTATCTCAAAATGTTCTTGAACGTACCACTCTTCTGCTTCTGTTTCCTTAGTGTAAGGGCTACAAGCATGCAATGGTATAAAATCAAAGTATTTATTTTTGAAATCACTTAAAATATCTTTCTTGAATAATAAATTACACAGCCTTTATAGGCTACTCTTCAAACCTTTATGAATTTTATGGCTACTGTTGTGAGACTCATATATCCATTGTTTGATAAGATATAATTAACATTATTTCCTACACTTAACCATTGACCCCTCATCATTATTTGTCCCCTTGCTTATCACTACTGATATTCTTTGGCCCAAACTTATCTGTTTCTGGCAGAGTTACTCAGCTTTCTCTAACTTCAATTCAGAATGACATTATTCTCCATTCTTGCACTTTTATAAAATCTACATATTTGAAACAAGTTGGCTTCTTAGTGATAGCATAACTTTGGGACTTAATATTTTGATCAAAGCATGAACTCTAAAATATGTTTTGGGGATAAACATCGGCGAAAAGACTCATGACATAATTTACCTAGATGATGCCATTGGTTTTTTTTGTTTGTTTGTTTGTTTGTTTTTGTTTTTTTTTTCAATGTTTACTTTGCCTGTGCTGTTAAAATGTCCCTTTCAAGTAAGGAGTCAAGGGTTTAAGCACCCCTTTTCAGAAAGAATTCTGTTCAGCTCCGGGAAACAGTTACATTATCTGTGCACTATGGTACTAGATGTTTGAAAGTGAATCACTCTGAGTTTAAAAACAGCAGCAGCCTGTTAATATGGGTAATTATCTACACTAGTCATACAAATGTTGCAACATATTCTGCCCTTGGGTAGGGAAGGAGACCCAGAGGAGGAATAACTAGATAAAGAAACTTCTTCCACCCCTATAGGAATCAGAGATGGAGAAAGTCTTTTAAATTTCAAAAGCCATGGATCACAGCGTGTGGCTTGACCCAAAATGGGCACATTTCACTTAAGATGATTCTTCTACCATCCTTTATGAGTAGTGTTTTCTTTCCGTGTTCTACAAATATGTTTAATTTCCTGTAGATCAAACTCACAAATATGTGGTATCCTTTCTCATACTGAATTTGTTCACAATTAACTTTTTTAATCTGCTTTTTTTTCTCATGATATTTCCATAAGCTTCTGTACAGAACACTTGATCTATTTACTATGTCTCTCTCTCTCTCTCTTTAAACCTTAGAAGTTTGTTCTATGACTTTTGTTTTTTACAGGCTCAAGAAATGTCACAGAAATTCACATTAGTTTGATTTTCGCCCCAGTGTAAGGGAATGCCAGGGCCAGAAAGCAGTAGTGGATGGGTTGGTGAGCAGGGGGAGGGGATTTTCAGAGGCGAAACTAGAAAAGGGGATAACATTTTAAATGTAAATAAAGACATATTTTTAATAAAAAATAAATTTAAAAGTGATGAATTCCTAAATTATTATTACTTGGAGCTAAAATTAGGAATTTCCTCAGGAGTAAGCATTTTTAAAAATGAAAAATAAATATTTTATGCTGTTTTTAACATGAAGATGATCCAAGAAAATGATTATTAAAATAGTGATTCCCACAGCAGCTTGTTCTAGGAAGTGCTTATATGACATTAGAAACATAAGATGCAGAAAAGCAATAAACCATAAGTCATAAGTCATTGAGAAACAGATAGCTGCTACAGCAAGTGTGCTGTATTCTCAAGGAAGCACCCAAACTCTCTTGAGAAATCACAGAAATCTCTGTCTTAGAAATCACAGAAATGTGGAAGCAAGACATTTGACTTTCTCCTACCATATCTCTTTATCTTTGTTGAGATACATATACAAGTTATTCAATCCTTAGAATCCTATGTATTTCCAGAGATATCTTCAGATAAGCCCTATAAGTAGCTATTGCCAAAATATTAAGTGTGTTCCTAATAGATTTTGCGACAGCAAAGTTCTCTAATGGTGTATGTACATACCTACATAATGCAGATTTTAATAGTGTAGAGTAAGGGGTAACTCTGCTTTGACCAATTCTTGTGCCTCTTCTACTGTGTTTCTTTTACCTTCTACTGATCATTTTCCTTCCAAAACGTACAGCCTTTCTAAAATTCCTTCTAACATATGGTCTATTGAAAACTTACAGAGTTTCAGAATATACATGAATCCTGCTGGTTTTATGGTCTGACCATGTAAGAGGGAAACTTCAGAAAATCTCCAGCTTGAAAGGCCCTGATGTTAGCCTTACCATTCAGAATACATCAACTTGTGAGGGAGATGTTTCTAGAAAATTGGTGTCTTTGTTTCTGCATGCTACCTTGATCTTTCCCTGAAACTACCTTCTAACCCAGCTTCAGAATGTAGATTCATTTACATTTCTAAGCTTCACTGCTTTTCTATCTAAAGTTTTTAAATAATTCAACTTGTACTTTCTCTAAGAACTTCCATTAAAATTCTTTTTATTTAAGTTATCTCACAATGTATTCTTTTGATTTGTGGAAAGTTCAGTTTAATTTTAGACATTGTTCTACATGTGGGAAAAATAGATGGAAAGATTTAGTATTCAGCATGACCAGGGAGTCTATGAAGCCCAGAAACCATTTGTTCTTTATTTTACCAATTTTACTCTCTCGAACATGTATTAAACTTTTGTCCATGTCTATTTGATTATTGCTACTTCTCTTTCAATTTGAAAAATGTCTTCTTTTTTAGAGCTGTGACCTAAAAGATGCTCATTGATAAAATACTTCCATTCATGCTAATACAAATACATGTGAAGGAGAAAAATGAAAAGCTCTTCAAAATTTCTTGAGCCTTTATGATATGTTTATTTATATATAAAATGGAGAAATCAATATATTTGAACAACATTAGCTATTCAGAAAAGTTCATGCTTTTTTAGAAAGCTCCATTATTGATTGCCAGAATTGTTGATGGGGTATTGCTATTTAATTTGTATGCTTTTTTATATGTTGTAGATATTAAATCCTATCTAAAGAGTAGTTGGCAAAAAGAAAATTCTCATTCTATTGCTGCCTCTCAGATCTAGTAATAGTTTCTTTTGCTATGTAAATTGTTTTAATGAATTTGGTGTAATGCTATTTGTCATCTCTTGGGACCATTTCACATGCTACTCAGGGCTTAATCACACAGTTCTAGTCTATACCTTGTCTATATGCTTCATCTTGAAGTTTGTCCCTGAATCTTCTCATATCAGTCAGCCATCAAGAAATGCAAATTAAAAGTTCTATATGAATCCACTTCACCCTCTCCAGAATGGACATCTTTAAGAAAAAGGATGGTGACAGGTATTGGCTAGGATGTAAAGAAGAATAAACTTACTCATAGCTGGAAGAATAAATTCAAACTGGTGTTGACACTATATACCAGTGTGTAGTCTTCTTAGAAAAACTTAAAAGGTATCAAATGCCTCAGCTTCCCCCAAATAATGATACAAAGACATTTATAAACACATGCTTATGGCTTTTCTTTTCATGAGAGCAAGGAAATTGGATTAATCATGAAAATACATATACATGTGTACACACAATGGGATTTTATTGAACTCTAAAGGAACAAATTAAATTTTCAAGAAAATGAATCAAGCTGGATAATATTAAGGGGGATTAACCTAGGATTCATAAAGGTAAATACTATGTACTGGCTGGTTTTATGGGTCAACTTGACACAGCTGGGGTTATCACAGAGAAAGGAGCTTCAGTTGGGGAAGTGCCTCCATGAGATCCAGCTGTGGGGTATTTTCTCAGTGATCAAGAGGGAAAGGCCCCTTGTGGGTGGGACCATATCTGGGCTGGTAGTCTTGGGTTCTATAAGAGAGCAGGCTGAGCAAGCCAGGGGAAGCAAGTCAGTAAAGAGCATCCCTCCATGGCCTCTGCATAAGCTCCTGCTTTCTGATGTGCTTGAGTTCTAGTCCTGCTTCCTTGGTGATGGACAGCTGTATGGAAGTGTAAGCTGAATAAACCCTTTTCTCCCCAACTTGCTTCATGGTCATGATGTTTGTTCAGAAATAGAAACCCTGACTAAGACATACTGTATATATTCTTTTTCATATGTGAATTCCTAGCTCCTAATTTTATGATATGTATAGTTATATAGGTGTAGGCATGTGTAGAGGGGTTAGAGGTCCAGTTCTACAGGATTGCCCCAGACTTATTTAATGTGTGCCTGTGGGTTTCTGCATTAGTTTCCAACCATTGCTGGGTGAAATTTCTCTGATGATACTTATGTTAGGCTACCATCTGTGAGTATAACAAAGTATCATTAATAGTGTGTGGGGTGGGCTCCCTTTCACAATAGTGTATGGGGTGGGCCCCCTCTCACCACATGAGTCTCAAGCTGGGCCAGTCATTAGTTTGCCATTGTGTCAAATTAAGTTCCATTTGTACTCTTGCACAATTTATATGTCGGACAAATTGTGGCTCTAAGGTTTTGAGGCTGGGTTGCTACCCTAATACCTCTATTGGAAGTCTTGCCTGGTTACAGGAGATGGCTGGTTTAGGCTTCATACTTCTCATTGCTAGGAGTCTTAGGTTGACCCTTATATATTCCTGGAAGTTTCCATTGTACTAGGTTTCTGAGCTCATCCCAGAGATGCCCACCTCAATCTAGTTGGCTCTACCGAAACTCCCTCCATCCTTCCAAGCCTTTGTTAGTAGCAACTGAAGTAAAGATGAAAAAAGTTAAAATCATGTAATGTCCTAATATCTCTAGAATAAATCATTTGAGTAGACATTTTTGCTGACATTATCATATGTCTCATTACTGAATTGTTCTAAAACAGGCCTCTTTGCTAATTTGAAACTTTATAGAATGTTTATGACTGGAATGATGACTTTGTATTCTATCTATTTGGTTGAGAATATAAGTCTATGTAATATTTTCATATACATGACATTTTCATGAAAGTAAATTCTTAAAAATAATTTGTGTGCTTGCCACAAATACCATTTCTCATTTCTACTTTATGAAAATCATTTGGTCCTCTAATTCTGTAATAGAAAAGTTATTGGCTCAATTATTAGTGAAAATGTTTCTTTAGGTGATAGAAATTATCAGTTGTTTTAGGTAACTATAAAAATTATAGCAATCATTTCTCACTGAAAGTACAATTTTCCTTAGGAGATTATGTATATGCTTACCCTTTATTTTAAGAATATAAAATCTGTCATCCATCCATTCATTGTTAAAGTCATGACATATCAAACCTTAGAAATTTGAACCTTCTTCATTCAGAAACATTTTGAATCATAATTGTATAACAACACTTTTCTATATACTATTTTTAACCTATCATAGTTCTTTATAAGAGTCTGTGAATTTATAGGAAGGTATACAATTGCTTAGTAAAAAAATTTTTACAATGAACTCAAACCCAAACAGGAAAAAAAAATTGGAAGGCATGCAAGATTCTGAGCATGAGAGAAGCAAGTGTACTGCATGGACACTAACATTATAATAAATTAAACCTTCACACTTAACAACCATTTTAAGCCAGTAATAATCAATGACACATAGTTATCTGGTGAAGGGTGACTGGTTGGTCATGGAAAACTAAAACTTAAATAGTAACCATTTAACAAATCTTATGACACGGACACATTAACTATTCCTTTTCACATAGATTTTTGAAATGATTTTGTTTCTATATGTTGACATGAGGAAAGACTAATAAAATATAATAGGAAAAAATCACTCATGTGGAGGGACATAAATGTAAAGAAAAATAGATGTGGAAAGAAAGAAACAAAATTTACTAAGCCAGCAGAGGGTTTTCCACTAGGAAAATTCATGATCTACACATAAGTTTACACTTAATGAAATTCAGCAAATTAATAACTACAAAATTTAAAACCCAATAAACCCTACTTCTCTGCATAATGAACTGATATTACAATCAGCACATCAGACCCATTTGGGGGAATGCAACTTCAAAGACTTAAGAATACATTTAGGAGGAGATATTAAAATGATTGTGGAGATGTGCATAGTGCTAAAGGCAGAATATTCTTAGAGAAAATTTAGAAGTATAACCCTATTTTACATCAAGTGTTAAGAAAAAGCAATAAAGTTAATATTGTTATATAGCAATAGGAAAAATATAAAAAAATAAGTTAAATCTGAAAATTATGCAACTCTTTGCTGTTTATCTATCTTTTGAGGATGAGATGTAGGACTGAGAGAGTGTTTCATGTAGATTTGCCTTGTTCCATGCTCCCTCATTATGCAGCCAAGACTAACCCTGAAGTCCTGTTACTCTTGTCTCTACATCCTAAATGCTGAGATGACTCACTTGCACCACCATGCCCAGTAATTATCTACAGTATATTTAAATAACTCCATTATAGATGAACATACATATTAAAATATTGAATCAGGTCATTACTGCATAATAAGCATGTCCAATTTTGTGGCAGGGACAGAAGGGAGCCAGGTGTAATGCTAGTCTATTGTTAAGCCCACCACCAGTGGTTCTTAGTAAATGCCTGATTATGCTGTTCCTTTGGGCCTAGTGAAGAAACCTGTCTCAGGGGGATTACCTAACTCTTTCATGGTAAACCCACCTATTCACTAGGCCATGTGTATTCCCTTGTTTTGGGTGGCTACTGTCCTAAGTAATCACTCTGCAGACTAGCCCTGACTAGAAGTAAATTTGAATGTTACTGAATAGGTAACATTCTTACTGAATTCCTACTGAATTCCAAGCTCATCAGCTTCAAGGATTTGAACACTGGTGGAGGCTCACCTATGTTAAAATTCAATCTTTAAAGGCACTTATAATAAAATAATACTGAAAGAGGGCACATGGATCCATACACCAGACTAACATGGGGATAGGGTTTGAGTATACTGGCTATGGGAATGCCAAGGTTCCAGGAGTTTCCTTGAAACTCTTTGCCTCGTGAGTACTTCCAGGCCTCTCAGCCTGTCAAGCAGGCTTCACTGGAGTGGGAGTAGCAATATCACTAATTGAATATACCTGTATCAAATGTGATGCTGATGAGTGTCCTAAAGAGAGAGGTAGGAACACAGATGCAATAAAGGGAACTATAATGAAAAGATACAGGAAGAAAATTGCCATCTATATGCAATACACGATGTCTCGGAAGAAACCACCCAGCTTGATCTTGGACACTTAATTTTAGACTTTTCCTCTCTGGGATTAGGAAACAAATAAATATTTGTTGTTTTGACTGAAACTAAAGAGAACCAATGGAAAAAGAAAAGATACCAGTAGAGTGGAAATCACTACTTGGAAGATAGTCACACATGTGCAGGCACTTGCATTACGAAGCAAAACAAAACGTGCATCTCTATCTCATACTGCACTATAAAATCTCAAGGCAGAGGAATAGATGTGGGAACGTATTGCATGGAGGTGAGGGATGGTTGGACATAGGAAGGAGATGGAAGAGGGAATGAAACCAGAATGCATCCTCAACATTTATGAAATTATGAAACAATTACAATTTATAGAAAATAAATAGTATTTTTTATTAACTTGGGTACCAAATGACTTAGTAACTTTTTTTAAATGTGAATAATATTATATCCAACAATAGCAGACTTGAAATAGCAAATAGAAAGCTTAAGATAAAATGATTGTTTTATCCAGAACTTGCTAGGGCACACTTTAATCCCAGCACTCAGGAGGCAGAAGCAGGCAGTTCTCAGATTTCAAGGCCAGCATGCTCTACAGAATGAATTCCAGAATTGACAGATCTACCCAGAGAAACCATCTCTTAAAAAACAAACAAAGAAACAAACATTAAACAAAACTCCCAATGTTTCAAAATACCAATAATTAATAAAGTAGAAATTTTATAAAATTATGTGAAAACAGTATGCTATAATAAATATCTTAAAATGCTAGATATATAGAATCTTTTTTTGATTTTAATCATTCCATTGTGTATATCTCACCTGATATGCCACTTACCTGTTACTTCTCCACAAACCTCCCATCCCACATCCACCATCTCCCCCTCCTCTTTGCCTCCATAAGGGTGTTCTGTAACCCACACACCCTCTCCTGCTACAGTGCTCCAACATCCCCCTACTCTGGGGCATCAAACCTCCTGACCAAGGACCTCCCTCCCATTGCTGTTGGGCAAAGTCATCTGTTACATATATATCTGGAATCATGGATCCCTCCCTGTACACTCCTTGGTTGGAGGTCTAGTCTCTGAGAGCACTGAGTGGTCCGGCCAGCCAAGATCCAACCAGGATCTGAGGAATGAGGATGTGGATTCTCGGAGGCAACTGTCAGACTGAGCTGAGGGAGCTCATGGAGGAGCAGGAAGGATGACTGGAGGATCAGAGGGGGGTTGCAACCCCATAGGAAGCACAATATCTAGATTCTTATGCAATGTGCAAAAATAAATGCTACAAAATATTTTATTACAATGAAAGGGGAAATCAATTAGAAAAATAAACAATGATACTGATAAAGTCAAAATGTAGAAACAATTGTGGCCAAAAGACATATCATGTCCTTTGAATTCAAATATACACAAACCAAGAACATCATTTTTATACATCACAGTTGCAGAATTTAGTAATCCTAGTAAGTCTATAGTTAGCAAGGTAGCAGAACAAGAACTTTTTCTTTTACACTGTTGGTAGGAGAGTAAAATTTTATAACCAATTTTTAGAGCAATTGAGCAGTCTGGTGAATTTAAAGATAAGATTATCAATATCACCTAGTAATTTTATGTCTAAAGGCATGTCCTGGTACATTCATTAAAAAGATAGACTGAATATTTGAACATCAGGAAGAATGAAAAACAAAAAGAAATATTTCTGACAAGAAAAACAAGAGAAATATATTAAGATTAATAACAAATTGGACAGGGTAACACATGATGCATTTAAAAAGGATTAACTCATTAAATTGTAAAGTTACATAGATATTAATTTTACTGTAAAATAAAAAAATATATAGCTTAGGTAATTTTTAATGGTGAAAATAAAACAAGGAACATATTGAAATAAAAATGATTAACTCACAAACCCATGTATGGAGAAAAATTAATATTTTGCTGATTGCAGAATTTATAAGAGCTTGGAATATTTATGTGTTCACTGTAAAGAGGGAAAGCTACAGCTATCCTCAATATTGCTGTTTGTCAAAAACACAGCCTGTGCTGTTATCAGCATCTGCCACCAGAGTGGTCCATTTGTTGAATTGATGGAACTACATTGACACATCATTATCACTCAAAGGCCATAGTTCACATAGGGGCTGACCCTTTGATGGTGTTCATTCTGGGTGTTTGAACAAATTTACGATGTTTCTCTAGAGTTCTAGTATCAATCAGAGGATTGCTACATTAGATTTTATAGAAGGTAGTACATAATTTAAATCATTGGAAAACTTTAAATTATATTTTATATACACGTATATTATATGAGTAAAAATGAATTGTTATTATGAAATATTCCGTTTCAGTATATAACAGACATACATGTATGCATTCCCACACTTATGTCCAGGTGCATACACACACACACACACACACACACACACACATATACAAACATACACACACACACACACACACACACACACACACACACAAAGTCAAAGACTATTTTAATCCTATCCTACTGTTAAGTACTAGGCTTAGCAATACTCAGGACCTCATGGAATATACTTTAAATTAAAGCCAACAATAACCCATTTGACAAGACAACAAATACAACTTTCTTTGCATTCTATTTCATTGCCATTGTTAAGAAATGAGCCTGGTAACTGACAGAATTTAAGAGAGTCTTGCTGGAGAGAATGTCTGCTGAAATTAGGTTTTTAAATAGCATAGCAGTTACAAAGAGACAAATCTGACAGGCTGGCTTTATCCTCATTTGCCAGTGCTTTCGGGTCTGAGGGACCTTTCTCAGTTTCTAAGTCAACACAAATCAAACATAATAACACTGGGTTGTCCTTTATGTCTCACTGCCCAACTATCACAAGATTATCCAGTGTCCTCAGGGCTGGAGCTAGACACCTTTTATCTTGGCATCTAAGGCAGTTTGGTGATGTCCCTGGCATCAGAATTCAGGATAATCACATTGAAGCACAGAGGTAAGATGTAAGATAATTCTAGTTTCAGACACTAATTGTGCTATGAACAGTTTTTATTTAAAACAAAATTTAAAGGCCAACCTGTGTAGTATGTAGCTCAAGAGGCACAGAGGCATTTATTCATTGAAGAATATAAATAAGATATCATGATGAGAAGTACCTCAGGAAAGTAAAACACAAAAATTGCACCCTAGAATGACGAACAGAGTTTACTTTTAATAGCAAATTGAGAAACTGTAAAATCTAAGCCCATCTCTGCCTGTCTTCTCAGCCCTCACTTTTACAATAATAAAACCAAGATTCATTATGTTCTTTTCAAGGTGACTGTGTACCTTCTAGGAGCCTACTCTTCTCCTAGAAAAAACAAAACAAAACTGTTTTAATGTTAAGTTGTCTTCCAGTTATTTTGTGGATCCAATATTCATTAAACTACTTTTTCTAAGGCTAAATACCATTAACATGAATATATATATATATTCATATATATATATATATATACATACATATATATATATATATACATATATGTGTATGCATATATATGTACATATATGTGTATACACACACACACACATATATATATGATATATATATATATATATATATATATATATATATATATATATATACACACACAATATATATATATAATGTGTGTATGTAAATTTTATCATATGGCTTATTTATAACATTGGCAGTTCTATGTCTATGGTGCATATATTCATACATACATATATACTTGTAGAAGTCACCCACTTCTGTGTTTGTCTGTTGGAACAATTTCAGTGTTCTGTTGCACAAGTGATTTTGGAAATACATTTTCTGGGTGTTTTATCCTGCTTATTAGTGGTTCTCCAAACTGTGAGAGTAATTCCTCAAGTGCTGAAATTTTGTGAAGGGCTTTTGACTTGAGGTATTGACAGAAGCCAGAGGGAGGGCACACAGACACTTTTGCACTGAGCATAATGTTGTAGCTCCCTGCCAGGAGAGTGCATTTACCATTCTGAACCCTTTGTGCCTCCCCACAACCATTTTGCAGAAGCACATGTTCATTGCTGGTGTGTAGTTAAATGCTACTTGGGAATCCAACTCTCACTGTAAGCCTTTAAAAGGAAAAAGAAAACAAAAGTAATACCACATGGGTCTTTCTTTGGGTTACTTGGGTTTCTATAACGGATAATTCTTGTTTTACATTTCTGTGGGCTTTTAGCAGGATGTGCAGTTTTAGACCACACTTGGTGCAGTTCGACTACACTTACCACTGAAGACCAAATGCTGGGTCGTTTCTTTTCTCACCAACAATGTTAAACAGAATTCTGTGATTTGCAGAGGTCGTCAATGTTAAGGAAGAACACTTACCATGCAGTGGTCCCTACTATGCAGGGAATATTCATCTATTGTCTGCTAGTACTCATCAGGAAACTACTAATGAGTCTCCATCCCCCATGTAATTATATCCCCATTTTGTCTCTAGGCTCTAGGTGTTCTGTTCAAGGTGGAAGAAAAATGAGCTACATAGAAAGAAAATAATAAGCTCCAGGGTTGCACAGCTAATATATTTCAGCACTGGGATTAAGGAACAATGGAAGCACCTAGACTTTTGTAAATATTTGCAGTGGGTTATTAAATACTGAACTATAATACCTTTGTTTCTCACTGTTATGCTAAGGAGAGTTTAGAAAGTTACAGATATGGACATACATACACATATATTTGTGAAAGTGTGTGTATATGTATACACATATATATAACACGTTGCACAAGTTAAATAATACTATAGTGTAAAAAAACATATGTGGAAATCATGAGATTCAGCTGGAATTATAAACCTTGATGAAATAATAATTGAAACCACTTGGTGAACCCACACTAAGTGTGTCTAATATAAGCAAAATTTCCTTGAGCATGATGATGGCTGCAATTACTAACAGAACAGAAACTGGGAAAAAGAGAATGTGGAGATACTTTGAAAATGTATTTGATGGAAACTTGAAGTTACTTATGTACATATTACATATTAAAATTTACAATGTGTTCAATGTGAATAAAGAGCTATATGCTTAGATCCATGGTATGTGTTTTAATTTGAATTTTGTCGGTTATAGAAAGACAAGGCTGTGCTTATTTTTCTTGAACTTCATTACTGAGAGCTAATGATCCTCCATTCTATTTTATTACACCCTGCAGTTTTTTGAGAAACCCATAATTTCTAAGTAGCACCACTAATTAACAAGATGCTGTTGTTTGCATACAAATACTAGTCACTGTAATCCTGCCCATCTCTATATTAGAATTAGAGCTCATTGCCGTGATCAATTCCTGAGCAATGTGATAAGGTGGTTTGCACAACTCCCCAGGTATAAGACACTAAATAAGGTATAAGTGCTTATTTTCAAACATGGCGTTGAATTTTAGCCACAAGAGGTGTGAGTGTGATGAGATGCTGAGGCTGTTATTAAAACTTAAGCTTTGCATTTGGTGGGGGGAGTATTGTGCAAAGATGAAGGGGTTGTATGGAAAAAAAACACAGCATTGTTAAGGGGTCCTTCTAGACCTCATCAACGGACTCAACATTAATTGGCACCACTTTCTGCCTCTGCAAAGGCGGTGGCTTGCGTGTAAATAAGAAAAGGAGGCTTTTAGAATTCCGATTTCAACTCATGACTTAGAATTTAATGAAACCGTTCAAGTTCAGCACTTTAATCTCGCAAATTGGTTTATCACAGCCTAGTGGCCACTTCTTGTTTCATAATAAGCACAACAAAAAATATCTATGAACGCTTAGAAAATTAAACCAAGAGAAGTGTATGTAATTCTGAGCTCATTAGAAGCAATTCATATTTTCATCTGTCTCATTAGAGTGCTGTTTTTATGAACTGAAAAGTGTACTTTTGTATCTGTATTTCTTATATATGTATTTTTTAGGCCAGTAGAAGGAAACGTTTCTTGAAAACAATACACACGTATCTTTTTTTTTTTTTTTTTTTTTTTTTTTNTCCAGCATATGCTATAGTGTTTATTTTGGTGGCTGATTATGGGAGGGATCCCTGGAAGCCGCCGTCACTGGTTGGTCCATCCTTTTGATTCAGCTTCACACATGATCTCTGTAACTCCTTCAGTGTGCGCTTTGTTCTTGGTTCTAGGAAGGGGCACTGAGACCACATTTTGAACTTCATTCTTCTTGAGATTCATGTCACACGTATCTTTTTAAAGCTCATCTTATGGTTGCTGTAACAGGAAAGTGGGGCAGTGAAGAAATCCCTAAAAGGAAAGATACAATTATATAATAATTCTAGCATTCTGAGATACTTTAGTGGATTTGTATGTATTCTAAGAGCATTAAAAATAATTATGTGTTTTGCATATCCACATGAGTGTATGGCACTCATGTTCGTGTGTCCACAAAAGTCAGGGGAGGTCACTGGATTCCATAATACTTCAGTCATAGGCTGTTGGGAGCAGTCTGAGTTGGGTGTTGGAAACCAAACTTGGGTCCTTAAGAAAAGCAAGCACTCTTAACCACAAAACCATCTCTCTAAACCATTACTTATGAATTTAGTCTTTCATTTCTGGAGATGTTTTAAATTAATTTTTTAAAATTTTTAAATGAAATTATAATTTTAACATCTGAAGGAAACAATATTCACAATTTATGTAGCTTCATAAGGCTCATAAAAACTTATAAAAATATATATCATTTGTTAATGACTGTTGTTTATCCATCCCTTTAAACTCTATTAGGTTCAGTATTTGATATTTAATAGTGAGGATATAAATCTTCCTTTCTGTATTTTCTCACCTAAAATATGAATTAAAGTTAGTGTGAAAATCACTTCACTTTGACATGAGGCAAAAATTATTTACTCTCTGCCTGACCTGAGAAAGCAAATATAAATTATGTCTGTGATTTTAAAGTTGTTGAATCATCATCGTATGAGATAAGTGCCAATGTTTAATGCTAGTAGTAACACATGATATCACTCAGACATGAGCATAGCTTCAGGGTGAACCTGTATATGCTTTGTCATGAGCTCCTTTGAGTCAGAGTATTATTGGAAAACCTCAGGATCTATTAGAAGATCATAATGTATATTGATTTCTAAACCTATCTGGAACAATCTTGATTTAAGTGTATAGAATCAGATTGCCTAATTATCTTAGTTACTCCCATTCTGTAGTGTCTCCCTAAGGATATGGCAGTATTTGGATAAAAGAATGGCAATTCATGTCTGTGTTTTATCAACAGAATAGTGAACCAAGACTAAGTTTCTTACCATCCACCATTTAATACACCTTCATCGGTATAGGCCCCAGGATTCTAAGCAACAAATGTTTCATAATCCATACATAATTGAATCTCAGCAAATGAAACAAGAAATGTGGCAAGCCCTCCTGTCCCCTGCCCCTTTCTCTTTTCCCACTTAAGTATGTAAAGAGTGAAAAATTTAGTTATAAATCTTAGTTGCTTTCTTAGAGATTTTCTAGACATTGGTGGATCTCTAAACTTTAAATCTCATCTCTCCTTCTTAACCATTTCTTCAATGTCAGTATTCTTCTATAGATTAAATAATTTGGAATACAAGATAATGCACAAAATTAAATGAGATTACTTGTCTTCTTATATTTTTTTTCAAATGACTCTAGAACATTATGAAGAACTCAAAGATAACTCTTTCAACAGTATTACACAATATATATTTTTATTGGGTATTTTCTTTATTTATATTTCAAATGTTATTCCCCTTTCCTGGTCTCCCCCACTAACCCCCCTATCCTCCCCCTGCTTCTATGGGGGTGTCTCCCCCAATCCACCCATCCCCACCTCCCCACCCTCACATTCTCCTACACTGGGGCACCAAGGGCCTCTCGTCTCATTGATCCCTGACAAGGCCATCCTGTGCTACAGATGCAACTGAAGCTATGGGTACTCCTTGATTGCTAGTTTAGTCCCTAGAAGATCTTCGGGGTTTGCTTGGTTGATATTGTTCTTCCTATGGGGTTGCAAACCCCTTCAGCTCCTTAAGTCCTTTCTCTAACTCCTCCATTGGGGACCCTATGCTCAGTCCAATGGTTGACTGCTAGCATCTGCCTACGTATTTGTCAGAGTCTGGAAGAGCCTCTCAGGAGACAGCTATATAAGGCTCCTGTCAGCAAGCACTTCTTGGCATCCACAATAGTGTCTGTATATGGGAGGGATCCCCAAGTAGGGCAGTCTCTGGATGGTCTCTGCTCCAGACTGTCTCTGTATTTGCTCCCATGAATATATGAATACCCCCCCCCCAATAGAAGGACCAAAACACCCACATTTTGCTCTTCCTTCTTCTTGAGCTTCATGTGGTCTATGACTTGTATCTTGAGTATTCTGAGATTTTGGGCTAATATCCACTTATCAGTGACTGCATATCATGTGTGTTATTTTGTGATTGGGTTGTCTGACTGAGGATTATATGTTCTATGAATTCATTGTTTTTAATAGCTGCATAGTACTCCATTGTGTAAACATACCACATTTTTTGTATTCATTCCTCTGTTCAAGGACCTCTGGGTTCTTTCCAGCTTCTGGCTATTATAAATAAGGCTGCTATGAACATAGACGAGCATGTGTCCTTGTTATATGTTGGAGAATATTTTGGGTATATGCCCAGGATGGGGTGTAGCTGGATCCTCAGGAAATACTATGTTCAATTTTCTGAGGAACTGCCATACTGATTTCCAGGGTGGTTGTACTAGCTTGCAATCCCACCAGAATTGAAAGAGTGTTCCTCTTTGTCCACATCCTTGCCAGTATCTGCTATCACCTGAGTTTTTAATCTTAGCCATTCTGACTGGTATGAGGTGGAATCTCAGGGTTGTTTTGATTTGCATTTCTCTGATGACTAATGATGCTGAACATTTCTTTAGGTGCTTCTTGTCTATTCAATATTCCTCAGTTGAAAATTCTTTGTTTAGTTCTGTACCCCTGAAATTCATGTTTTTCCTTGAATCCCAGAATGTAACCTTATTTGTTTTCTGATACATACTTGCCAAATATGTAGTTATACTAGAGTGGCGTGGGAATTATGGGATATGGTACATTGGAGAAGAACACCACTGAAGTTAGATGTAGAGATTAAAGTCAACTGAAAGCTGAGGAAAACAAAAGATTGCAAGAAAATACCAGAAATTAAAGGAAAAGCATGAAAAAGAATCTTCAGTAGACATGTCTGAGAAAGCATGACTCTGATATCTTCCTTTCAGAATTGTTTAAATCAAACATATTTTCCACTTCCAGATTTCCACCTTCATAAGACATCCCTAAAAAACTAGTATAGTCTGTTTTCCTTTAGTCTTGAACTTATTTTCTAGCACACTATTAAGAATTTTATTTATACTATCTGGAGACCCAGTTTTGTGTGTCCCAAGATGAATTATACAGGACTCGTATCCTAGAGGATTCCAAGTGAATTTTTTTTTTCTTTTTTAATGTTGTGTGGCCAATAGTGTCAGCAGCCACGTATGATGCAGATGGATGAATGTGGTATTGAAAAAATATAGTTAAAGCTAGACTATAAGACTGTAGTTTATAATGGCAAATAAATATTCCTCACTTGGGTATGAAGCAAATATTTGTTGATGAGAGGCTTAATGAATCAATAAACAAGACAATCAATAAAGAAAAGAAAAACATGAAGTAAATATATATCACCATTCTTCTCCCAATAGGATGAGATTTCAGCCTTGCTGTTAAAGAGAGGTTACAACGGTGCTGACAGATCTGAGGATACATCTGTCAATTCAATAAATACAAATGTTTACTGGGAGTTGAGAAGAATCTTGGGGGGGGGCACATGAAAAAGTATTGGAGAGGTTGTATGTTTGGCAATAGAATATAGGTTTTTACAACCAAAATAATATGAATTGCCAGGTATTTCAATACAGAGGGCATTGTTATTGGGTATATTAAGGAAAACTACTATTTCAATTAGTCTTTAAATATCTGGAGTAGAATTCACTCTCGTGGAGTGTATAGACCAATGCCCATTTCAGCCTGGACCTATGTTGTTTGCTAGTGTCAGCCTTTTGTTGTCCTGGCTGCATATTGGGATTCAGAGCACATCCTCTGGTTCCAAGCTCACCTTCCTTGTGTGGTCCTAAAAGCTGTCCATTTTTACGATTACTCAACTGCCAGTTTCTCCCTCTTGGCTTTCACTCCTTGTCCATTTAAATCAAGTTTCCTGGACCCTTGTCTATTTTGTTTGTCCCAAGATTGTTGGAAAAAGAGTAAGAGGGAAACACAGAAATTGAGAGGCTGCATATATATTTTCTTCAGACATATGATATTATATTAAATATGTAATATTTCATTCACCGAACAGTAATGCAAGGGGGGAAGCTGATGTTGCATTATTGTTTACAATATAAGTTAATGAGCACATTCAATGTGATTTCCTATTGTAAATCTTCTCCCAGCCCGTGTATAGAATATAGGTAAGAGCCTGCAGGATTTGTAGCATGTGAAGATAATGTGGGTGTGAGTTGGAAGTCAGCCCAGTATAGAAAGGCTGTCATTGCTCTAAGATGTCACCTGGGACCATGCCATCAATCTACCCACCTTTCCTGAATGGTTTTGATGCCGATCAGTCTGGTTTCCCTTAGTATTAAAGTAATGGGCTCCTGGCTCTATTTCAGCTCTGTCAAAATAGCTGCTGAGCCTCTATATTGCCTTCCTACAAGGATTTAATCTACTCCAAGCTCCCTGACACATTATAAGGAGGAAATCTGTTTTCTCTGTCACTTTTCCTTTCTCAGCTGGGTCGGCAACAGAACATCTTTGCTTTGGGTGAGACAGGATAGACTTGCTATGAAAGCTGGTGTTCTTCTCACTGCTGAGTTGTCTAACTTAATCGTATTGTTTCCCCACACCCTGGAGGCTTCCTGTGTGTTGTTTCCTCAGGAAGAGACTTTATGCACATCTTTACACTACTTATACTCTCTACTTTGAAGTGTTTGACTGTACACAGAGACAGCACTATTATTCTTGAACTTGCAAAATTCCACTGTTTAAAGCCTCCATTATTGTGATATATTTCAGATTACTTTCATTTGGTCCTGCTACTGGATAGGAAACCATAATGACAGATATTGTATACCTGGGTATATATAGTTAATAATAAAATGTTTTTTGCATTGCTTACTGTGGGAGAAAATAAAACACACTGAGTATATGTGAGTGACGTGTGTGTGTGTGTGTGTGTGTGTGTGTGTGTGCTGTGTGTGTTGCAAAGTGCTGTAAAGAAATTTAGGCATAAGATGAAACCTGAACATAACTGCAACGCAACAAATTCTATATTCTTCTCTTCTAAAGTTTTATGTCTCCCCCTCATATAAGGTGTATTTCTAATCACTTTTTACACATTTAAAATTTGAAGAAATAGGGGTGGGAGCTGAGTGAAATTCTAGGTACTAAGAAAGCTACCATTACATAATCACTGTAGACCAATGGAAAGACAGAGACAAAATGGGGTAGGGAACGAAGGAGAGAAGCAGGAAGGGATGGCGAGAGATGACTCCAGAGAAGGCTCAGTAATTAGGAGCACATTCTGCATTTGCAGGAGGAGTCAGGTTTGCGACTCACCACATCCTGTTCCTGGTGATTCAATGCTCTGGTTTTTACTTGCATGGGATTCTGCACACATATTTATACAAAAACTCAACAATAAAGCATCCATAAAATAAATTGATATTTTTATTTTTATTTTTTATTAATTATTCTATTTGTTTACATCTCAAATGATATCCCACTTCCTAGTTACCCTTCCACCAATCCCCATCTTACATGCCCCTCTACCTCCCTTTGCCTGCATGAGGGTGCTCCCCTATCCACCCACACTCTCCTGCCCCACTACTCTAGAACCCCCCTACTCTAGGGCATCAAACCTCCCCAGGAACCAAGTAGGAAAGGAAGAGCAAGGCCATCCTCTGCTATGTATGTATCTGGAGCCACGGTTATCTCCAGGTACACTCCTTGGTTGGTGGTCTAGGCTCTGAGAGAACTGGTTGGTCAGGCCAGCCTATGTTGTTCTTCCAATGGGGTTGTGATCTCTCTCTCCACTCCTCCAGTCCTTTTGCCAGCTCCCCAGCAAGGTTCCCAGAGCTCACTCTGATGGGTGGCTCCACATCTGCTTTGGTCAGTTGCTAGCCAGACCTCCCAAAGGAACCGCCATACTAGGTTCCTGTCAGCAAGCACCTCTTGAACATGACAACAATGTTGGGCTTGATGTTTGCAGACATGATGGATCTCCAGGTGAGGCAGTCTTCAGTTGGCCTTTCCTTCAGAAATATTCCTGTACAAAGGAAGAACAGGGACAAAAATGGAACAAATTAATAGTTTAAAAGATTTTAATACAATTAACTAACTCACGGTTGGAAGTTCAGAAAAATGAAAAACTGTGCTCTTATTTACCCTGCTTTTCTAGACAGGAGGCTAGCCAAAGGACTTAAAAAGGTTGGTAAATATTTGGCAAATCAATTTGATTTCTTGTTGCACACTTAAAAATAATTTAGAAGCAGAAATGAGTGTGTATATATATGATTTTATGTGTGATTGTTCATGAGTGTATAAGTGTATGGGGGAGTGTATATATGTATGATTTTATGTGTGATTGTTCATGAGTGTATAAGTGTATGGGGGAGTGTATATATGTATGATTTTATGTGTGATTATTCATGAGTATATAAGTGTATGGGGGAGAGAGTCTATATATCTGTGTGTGGGTATATGTTGGTAACTATGTTTGTGTGTGTGTTTATGCTTCATCACTCTTAGCTATAACAAACCCCTCTAAGAGTAGTCAGTGAGTAATTCATCCATATTGGAGAATATCACTTAAAAGGCCAAGAAAAGTATGTTCCCTTCCTTTGCTTGTTTAATATATATATATATATATATATATATATATATATATATGTGTGTGTGTGTGTGTGTGTGTGTGTGTGTGTGTGTGTGTGTAAAATGTCTTAGCACAACTTTGGCATCAAAAGGAATCCTTGGTAACTCCTCAGAAAAGAAGAGAAATGGAGAAATGTGTAGATAAGTAGCAATGGAATGTATAAATTACAACATCACTGGCCTAGCAGTGGAATCCCAGTGATGTGTTGTCCTACCTGCCTTTTGATGTTCTACACTGGGTTCCTATTTGGCAAGAAAGCATCCTACTGGCACATTTGCAGACATGATACTCATACTGAGGTTCTAGGAGACATCCCTCAAATGATTTTTCCTAACATCACTGGCTCTCAGCTCTTCACCTGAGGGGGATGACATTTCTGTCTAAATTGTTCATAATAAGTATGAGAAAGAGAAGGAAAAAAAAACACACCTTCAATAATCTAATACCCCATAATCAATTATGGGATATTATGGACTATTTATATCCTTATGTTGACTCCTGATGCATTTTTAAAAAGTCAAGCCTCAGGGCTAGGGGATTATTTCTAAGGGCTAATGAAATGACTTGAGGGTTAAGAACATGTGTTACACTGGGCAGTGGCTGCTCACACCTTTAATCCCAATACTTGGGAGGCAAAGACAGGCAGATTTTTGAGTTCGAGGTCAGCCTGGTCTATAAAGTGAGTTCCAGGACAGCCAGGGCTATACAGAGAAACCCTGTCTCAAAAAACCAATAAATAAATAAATAAATCAGAACATGTGTTCCTGTGGCAGAGGATCCAAGTTAAGTGTCAAGCACTCATATCAGGTGGCTTACAATACAGCTTCAGGGCATCTGATACCTTACTTTGAACTCTGAGGGTACCTATACTCACACATGTTGAAATATACATAATTGAAAATAAAAATAGGTGGCTAGAAAGATCTTCCCAAAGCTAAGATTTCTTGATCCTGTCACAGAGGGCCCAGGGTCAGTTGAATCTATGTTGTAACTCACGCTGTCTATATACTCCAATTCTAAGGAAGCCACTGCCTTCTTTTGAGGGCTGCAGGCACCAAGTACACAGAGGAGCAAAAGACACATAAAATAATAGTAACTAATAGTTTTATACTTAAGATAATAAAAAAGATTTAAAAAATATCAGGATGGCTATATCAAGCACAAGCTGTTACCTCAATTGGGATAGAGTTTATGCTTGTCTTCCCAATCTCAGTGCCATGCAGAGGAATTGTTGCCATTGTCACCTCTTGTGACCTGCCGTATCCTGCCAGCAGGAAGAAGCAGGCCACACATAGGATCCTTCTACAGCAAAGCTTTATTCTAGCTTGAAAGTGGAAAAGGCCCCGAGCCCAGGAAAAGCCTCGGCTTATATAGCCAAGGAGGAGGCGTGTCTTAACTGGATTGGCTGCTGGGCCATCACTCATGTTAAGCCCCGGGCTGGGCGGTGGTTAAGCAACAGGCACCTGCGCTTTTGAGTTGTTTACTAGCTCTGTATGGGGGGTGGTAACAGGATGTCTTCGGGTTGTTTACTTGCTCTGTACAGGCAAAGAAAAGAAAAATTCTCAGTGAAAATAAAATATTTTAGGTGATCCAACATTAGGAAATAGGTGACCAGAGGAAAAACTCTTCTAATAAATACTAATGAAGCAATAATTTTGTTAGAATTAAAGAAAACTATAGTAAACTTAACAATAATTTGATCTGCTCATAGGTGCTGTTACACTATAACTGAAAAGATATTTCACTCTAGGAAAAGATCCAAGTATTGTTAAGAAAGTAAAAGGCAAAAAGAGAAAACGTTCCTTTTTATTTTTGGTCTCTATCTCTTCTGTAAAATAGGGCAAGAAATAAAAGCCTAGTCCAAGGGTAAGACAGCCTACCGTGGGAAACTTGCCTTATACACTACAGAGCAAAAGCCCTAAAAATCTATTCAGCACAGCTAGTGTCTTATCTGGCACCTGGGTTTGGTGTGTTTGAGCTTCTTGGAGTTGGAGTTTCATCCAAACAGAAATGTCTGATTAAAACATAAGTAAAATAAAACTATAGTCAGTGCCCAAGCAATTACAATTCTTGCAGATGAAATAAAAAAGATGGCAATTTTCATAAAAATATTTTTGGAAGAGATTATTGAAGTTTCATATACCAAAGAGAGAAATGGAAAAATACTTTGAAAAAATTAGTTATATGAGCAAACTATATTTTTGGAGTATTTCTAATATGTCAATTTCATGCATATTTTTCTGCAAACACTAATGATACAAATGTCCATGGTGGCAGAGCTGCATGCAGAGTGTAAACTGATCACTACATAGTTAAAATGAAAGAGTACAGAGTACACACCATTTTCTATACATTAAAACATCAGAGAATAATCGAAATGTCATAGTTCTTAGACAGCTAACTAGTTAGTCATCGAACACATTCAAATACACTGTGCAACTCTCTTTAAAAAGATAAAAAAAATATTATATTGGGCATTGGAAGTTGCTTAATGAGTAAAAGCATTTGTCCTAGGAACATAATCTAGCACATATCTTTAATTCTGGATTTCCTATGGTGAGATGGAGGGAAACGGAGACAGGGGAATTCCCTGAAGCCTCTTGGGTCAGTTACCCTGCTGTACATAGCAGTGAACAGTGAAGAGATGTTTCAAAGAAGGAACAGGATAAGAGCTAGGACAAGCTTTTTTCTCTTCCTCCAGCATTATTGTGTCTCCTCATCTGGGACCAACACAGCAGCAGGTCCTATGGAAAGCAGGGATGGGTAGCACTAGGGGTTTTCAGTGACAAAACTTGGTTTTACAAGGGCAAAATTTGCTTACTTTTAGCAATATTTACCTTTCTTAACTCTTTAGTATTCTAAGACCAAAAGCCATTGGCTTATGGTAATTAACTCCTGCTGCTCAACCTGAGGGCATAAAGAAGAAAAGAGGGTTAATTGGTAGGGCTTTTTTTTTTCTCTGTTTCAAAGACTTCTCCCTGGTCAGGTTTGAGGCTGGGAATCTTGTTAACGCTTTATGAAGACAGGAAGTAAAACAAAAATTCTTTACACAGACAATATGCAGAGATGCACATAGACCTATACAGATACACACTCTAGCCTGCCCCAACCACTTGTTTCATCAACTCCAGAAGTGTTCATGCTTAGTTACACATGCACGCATATATACCTAAACATATATGTATAGAGACAAAAGCCACACTATATTCCCTATCTCTAGCCGTCTTAGACTTTCCAGACAAAAGTTCTTTACAAAATGACCTAATAGATAAAATGTTACATAAAAGCAGAGTTACAGAAAGATGTCCATAGTGAGTTCAAAGCAGTGTTTCATTCTTTAAGCTCATTATAAGTTCAAAGCAGCAATCTCACCCAGCCTTTCTTTATCATAATGCACACCTGTGGCTTTATCCTTGGACCTGACCTAGAATGAATGTTTTACCTTGGACACAAATTTGTCCCGGGCCTATTTCTCTTTTTTAGTAAAATTATGGAAGCTTATTGTATTCCTTACTATGCAGCCTTTCCTTATTATTTTATGAGGAGTTGGCATATTCTATTCTTGATTCTAATTTAATATCACATCTTTTGAGAAAACAACTGAAATCATCTCCTAAAACTTTCTAAAATTATTTGAATCAAATTAAGAATTCTATAAAGTCATTAATTCATCTAAACAGCATTAATTCATGAAAGTTGCACAATAGGATGGGTTGATGCCCCGGAATCATTAGGTTGTGTTATAGTGATGGAAAAGGGACATCAGCAGCGAGAAGCAATCCTGGGTTGAGGTGTCTAAGTTCCCTGTATCCTAGACCCCACAGATCAAAGCCAGCAATATGGTGGCCATCTCCAGGAAAATTAATTGCATGCCTTCATCATATCCTTGATGGCTTTTGACATCTTCACACATAAAAACACATATGCGTACATACGCACATTATACATACATATACTCACACTTGTGCATGCAAACACACACACATACACACACACACACACACACACACACACACACACACACACACACACACAAATGCATACACACACAATTAAGCTGTCTAATATCACCTGAGATATTTCCTTTAGGCTTGTTGAGTGTCCCATAGTTTATTTATTTATTCATTTATTTATTTAATTATTTATTTATCTGTGGCAGTCTTACTGTATAGTCTGGGCTAATCTAGAATATATAATTGTCTTGCACTCTCCTCTGAAGTGCTGGAATTAAAAATATTTTTCACCCCTATCAATATATAAAATATTTAATAAATGGGTTTTACTGAGCAAATGAAATATTATAACTTACATATTTTTTATTTACTCTGTTTCAAAATTTTTTAAAGTTATACATGTAGATAAAGGTTCTTCAACAAAGGGCCACACTGGGCTCAGCTTTGATTTTCATCTTTCTTTTCTGGGCTAGTGTGATCTAATTCTTCTTCCAGGTGTCCATTTTTATTAATACCATCTAAATGACAACATTTTTGAAACCGTGATGCTTACATATCTGAACATCCTTTGACCATGCAAAACATAAAATTTACAGTGTATTTATAACATAGATGTATTCCATGCACAAATCACAACTTTTTAAGAAGGAAGTACTTGCCTTATTGCCCATTGCTACTGTGAGTGTTCTTCTCATTACCCACTAGGAGTTTCTTTCACCCATATGGCTGGACACATTGACCAGTCTCCTTTCAGCTCATTTTATTCGTCTTTCCTGGGGACTTGCTTATTTCTTTTGAGACAGTCTCATGTGCTCCCAGATGTCCCCAAAGTTTTGGTCCTTTTCTACCCACCTCCATAGGGCTGGAGTTTACTACAAGCAAATGCCACCGTGCCCAGTTTTGTCAATTTTTCTTCTTAGATGTTGTCTTATCTTGAAGTTCCAGCCCCTTGTTTTGTCTCATCTGCTCTTATCATAGGCCCTGTTTTGTGTTTTTCTCAGCTCTCACAATGCTTTCATTGAACACTTGGAAACTGATATATCTTTCTTTCCATCTTTCAGTAGCTTCAGTCCTGAGTGTGGAACCCAGATATACATTAAATCTATCAACAGATTCAACATTCATTAAGCTTAATTATCATCACAATAGAAACGTTCTCATTTTCATGAAAAAAAAAAAAAAACCAATATCTAAAGGCCAAAATAACAAAATATATGTCATTTCAAAATTATAGATGGTACTTTCTCAAAGGGCCCCAGTGGCTTTAGGGGCCAGTGTCCTGTGGTTTCAGCCACCTGCTTATTCGTCCGTGCTATTACTTCATTATTTATTTGAGAGCACACATACACACTATTTTATTGTCCTTCCAACAAATCTATTAGAAGCCAACTTTGATTCCATCAACATAGAGGAAAAGGAAGTGTGATCAAAGTCCTACAGCTAATGTGTTAAACTCTGAATGGGACCTCAGCTCTAGCTGTCCATCCCACCATGCCTTATGACTACCTCATTTTATTAGTAAGAGAAAATGTCGAATGTTCAGTTTTATATCTGTATCACTGCAAAAGCTGTCATAGGATGATGCATACTACTCATGGTCATTGTTACAGGTTGAATTCACCCAAAATAAACAGCCTTGAAAGCCCCACTGTCTTCCTTGAGCAAGCATGATACCATGGTTTCTGAACAAAACTAAGAATTTGAGTTTCCCCTAGCAAAGTGACCTAGGCACCCTTATGAGAGAACACAGTCTGCTAAACTTATCTCAGGGGCTGCTGGAATTTCTGTGCTCTACTACAAGGTCGCTATAATTCCTCACTAGCTATCAATTGTATGACAATAGGGTGTCATCCATCAGCCTGTAACTTTCATTGCCAAGTGCATTCTATTTTTATATACCTATGAACTCACACATTTAGCAGAGACAGGAAGACGTCTTTCTCTATAGGATAAGCAATGAATTGTGTATTTCATCTGAAATACATTATTTTACAATGTATTATTCAGAAATAGTCTTTGTCACAGACAAAAAAGACTTTGCAAAAAAAACTGTAATATATTCCTCCTTAAAAATATTTTTTTCTATAAAGGTTTGCTCAGAGAGCAGATTGAAAAAAATGTCTTCTATTCTGCCATTTTATAAAATATGTCTCAGCAAATAGTCATAAATCTGTCAGATATTGCAACCCAGTTTGGTATTATATACTAGGAAAATGAACTCAATAGCAATATAATCTTACTTTCCAATATAACTGAACTCAGGGAAAATATCTCAGAAAGAATGCAGGCATGGAAAGCAAATAAAATCTAAGTACCTCAGATATAAAGAAGTTTATGATGGCATATACAACTTCGGATATTGGTGTTTTCCTTTTATTAATTCTAACACAAACTCTCAATCATATCCTTCATTTTAATTTGCTTTATCTGTTTTTCCACTTTCCCTGAGAAGAGTCAAATTGCATTTTGTACTTTATCACTCTTTTGTTTAGGTTCATTTTTCTATTAAGAATATTATGGGAGTCTTACATTTAGAAATTACTCTATTCATGCAAACAATATATTAAGAATGTTATAGGAGACTTATTTAGAAATTTGCCTTTTATCAAAAATATTTTGGAGTTAATTGTATAGATATATGTGTGTGTGTATATCATAGATATATAAATAACAGAGATTTACTCAGTTTTATTGATTTCTCTACTTTTTAAAAGAGCAGCTATCATGTCTTTATAAATTGGAGTTTTAATTGAAATATAAATACAGATTGCTCAAATTATTTTAGCAGTGTTTGAAGGGCTGCCACTTTTCAACAACGTTTGCTTAATGAGAAGACAAAAAATATTTTATCAAATACAGATAAGACACTAGCCACATTTTGAAGAGATCATGCTTATGTGGTGTAGAGGTAACTATCTTTGGATTTTTTTTTTTTTTTTGAGCAAAGTCTTTGGAGAATGATCACAAAATGACTGACTGAAAAGAAATGGAGTTGATTGAGCCTTTTTGGCATAATTCTGACATTCATTCTAACGATAACACCATCCAGCAAGTAATTATTGAAAAATATAGACCTCAGAAGGAGCAAAGGGCTGAGGGAAAGCATGGGCAGTTAGTGTCTCAGACAGAAGGACCTGCCTATGATATATGTTAATTAGCCAGCGGAGAAATGGCTTCTCATTGATCAGGAATACAAAGTCCCTAATTTAGTTCACTGTAGCTTTTATGAACTGTTGCTCATTTGCTTTCCAGCCTCAGTGCTTATGACTTCTCCACATTTCTCTCTCTCTCAAACTCTGTGCTCCAGTCAGAATAAATCTCTTTCAATTTAGTGAAAAAGTTAAAACTGCCTTTTTACTCAGTAAACCTTAAATACGCTGAAGTCTTTCCATAGATCACTGCCATTCTTTCTTCTCACTCTTTAGCTCCTTTTTCATAGAGATAAGAGTTGAATATAGTCTCCAAGGAACTTGGCTTAAATTTCCTATTATACTTCCAAGGGTGCTGGAAATGACCTTTAGGTGTCAGCATGTATACCAAACGTACAGAATGTTCTGGGTTTGATTCCCAGCACAACATAAACCAGTCATGGTAGACTAGAACTTCAGAGTTAGGCCCAGAAATTTCAGAAGCTTACGGTCATAATTTATGTGCTGGCTAGGTTATGTATGCTTGAAACAAGCTTTTGTTATTTGGAAAGAGGGAACATTCCATCATATTGAATAGTGGTGCACTTTCTTATTTGATGATTGATATGGGAGTGCCCCGTCCACTGTAAGCAGTGGATTAGTTTGTCTGGTAAGTTTAAATACAATGAGAAGCAATGAGTAGCTATGAGGAGCAGCCCCATAAGCAGCTTTACTCAGTGGCCTCAGCTACTGCCACCAGGTATTTTTGTCCTGACTTCCCTTGGTGATGGACCATGATACAGAATTGTAAGCTTAAAAAAAAATATTATCCCAAACTTCCTTTTGGTGTTTTAGCAGAGGAATAAGAACTTTAAAACAATCTTCCACATAGAAATCCAGGCAAAATTAGCCCAGTATACTTGAAACTTTATGTACTAACACTTTTGATGTCAACTTGACACAAGCTAGCATTATCAGAGACAAAGGAACCTCACTTGAAGAAATGCTTCCATAAGATCAAGCTGTAAGGCAATTTCTAAATTAATGTTCTCAATGTAAAAGGGTCCCTTCCAGTGTAGTTGGTACTATTTCTGGCTTGATGCTCCTGTGTTCTGTAAGAGAATAGGCAAAACAAAGGAAATCAAGGCAGTAAGTAGCACCAATCCATAGTCTCTGTATTAGTTCCTGCCTCAAATATCCTGCCATGTTAGAGTTCTTTGCCTGACTTCCTTCAGTGATGAATAGCAATGTGGAAGTGTAAACTCAATAAACTATTTCCTCCCCAACTTGCTGCTTGGTCACAGTGTTTTGTAACAGTAGAAACAATAACTAAGACACCTTGTCTAAAAACAACAAAACAAGATTCACCGAAGAACTATAATTTCCTTATTCTGGAATCATAATATTATAATTTTTAATTATATGTGTTCCCCATTCATTCTACAAAGGAAAACAGTAGCTTTGCTCAGTATTGTGCAAATAAAGAACATTCAAATGTTCACCAAGAGAAAGCACTTCATCTATAGAGAGAAGAAAATAGAAAGCATGGATTTAGCAAGTTATATGATTTGCTGATGAATAAAGAGATTTTAAGTAAATGGAGAAAATGATCATAATACATGAGTTGTAAAAAATTATGTGTAACAACATTGTGGTGTAGTTTGAATTAATTATTTCATCTGGAATCTGTATATAATGAGAGAATAGTGAAGAAAATCAGAATAAGTCTTTAGGTATTATGGAACTGAAACACTAAGTTTATTTTTCTATCTATCATCTATCTATCTATCTATCTATCTATCTATCTATCTATCTATCATCTATCTATCTATCTATCTATCTATCTATCTATCTATCTATCACTTATCTATTATCTATCTATCTATCTATCTATCTATCTATCTATCTATCTTTCATCTATCTATCTATCTATCATCTATCTATCTATCTATCTATCTTTCATCTATCTATCTATCATCTATCTATCTATCTATCTATCTATCTATCTATCTATCATCTATCTATCTATCTATCTATCTATCTATCTATCTATCTATCTATCATATATCATATATCATCTATCTAGCTATCTAGCTATCTATCATCTCTTAAAATTTTTTAGGTTATTTTTTAAGTTATTTCTTTTATTTTTGAGATAGAATCACATAATTTATCATTTCAATATCATCCCTCCAAGCCCTCCCTTATAACACTCCTTGCTCTCCTCCAAATCAATTGCCTTTTCATTCATTAATTGTTGTCTATACAATATGGTACAATAACCTGAAGTGTGCATTAGTGGCACACATACCTTGCTAGTAACAAACAGCTCTCTTACTGTATTTAAGTTCCTCTTAACAAGAGGAAAATCACTCCTCTGCAATACTACTAAAATACTGGGTCATGGAAGAGAACCTACTGTCACCACTTTACCAAAATGTAATGGGTATTTTGCAGGTGAGGATGAAAATAGAAACAAAATTACATGGAGCAAAACCCCACCATAATATTGATATTGGAGAAAGGGCATAACTTAGATTTAGTGAAGAACTTCCTGTGTGCTATACAATGTTAATAATTCTTATTACTTTCCTTTGGAGAAATTTGGGATATCTTTTTTAAATATAATCAACATTAAGTCTATACATACTAAACATTAAACTCTTAAAATGGTGGGGGTGAGGAGCTAACCTCTAGAAATTCATAGACACCAGGGATGTGAGAGGCTCCCAGGACCCAATGAGGATGACCTTAGCCAAAATGCCCAACAGTGGGGAGATGGAACCTAAAGAGACCAACTAAAATAGATAGACATAAACACCATTTGGCCTCCACCCAACCTCAAAATTTTTGACCTGGAATTGTTCCTGTCTAGGGAAAATGCAAGGACAAAAAAATAGAACAGAGACTAAAGGGAAGGCTATCCAGAGTCTGACCCAAATTAGGATCCATCCCATGTACAGGCACCAAACCCCAACACTATTACTGATGCCATGTTGTGCTTATAAATAGAACCTTAGCATGGCTATCCATTGAGGGGCTCTACCCACAGCTGACTGAAACAGATGCAAATACTTATATACAACCTCTGGAGTGAGGTCAGGGAACCCTATGGAAAAATTAGGGGAAGGACTAGAGTAGCTGAAGGTGATTGAAAGCCCCTAGCAAGAACAATAGTATCAACTAACACCAACCCGGACCCCTCAGAGCTCCTAGAGATTAAGCCAGCAACCAAAGAGTATACATGGATTGTT
>LR752288.1:81266-95488 GCA_902729485.2 Mus minutoides | reverse complement strand
CTTCCTGTCTCATTTCCATTTCCTTCTCCACTTCCCCCCTCTCTCCCTTCCTCCTCCCTCTCTTCCTCCTCTTCCCTTTCTTCCTTCTCCTTCCTACTTTGGTGAGTAACACTAGAAAGAAATCTTTCCTTGTATGATTAAAGTCATATTCCAAACACCAAGCTTTACTGGTTACAAATGGAGAGATCAAACTGGTTTTAGCAAGACTCTTCCCCTCAGCCATCCTGGCTGATTTGATTACATTTCATTGGGCACCAAGTGCCAAACGTACTTGCACCATTTGCCAATTTGAACTATGATGATTAATTGCTTCCTGGGAGTTGGGACTTCCATTTGGTTCCGAATTTGAACACAATCTTCCTGGAATGATGTTATGGTTCCCTGTCAGCTGATCACAAGCAAAGCAATGACTCCCTACTGTGTGGTACATTACTGAGCTGCAGTGTTTGGTAGGTATCTTAAATGCATTCTCAGTAGTGTTTGAAGCTTACCATGAGTTTACTAAAATATCAAAGAGTTTGACTCCTGTTAATTTAACCTTTGATTATACCTTTTTGAAACCTCAAGAAATGATTATGATTTCTTGATTATACCTTTTTGAAAAAGTATTCATACTAAACTATCTGGCAGAGATATTGTATTTTCTGAAATGTATATGACGCCAAAACATAAGATAAAACAGATGATGACAGGGGTTGGATTCACTGGAAACTGAGTCAAGTGTGTATGTTCTAAATTGTGACAAAAATCTAAAGAGACTTCAGGACTTAAAACTAATCTGACAGAAAATACCCTCTGTCTCAGAACCAAGTCTAAGATATGGAGGACACATATACTTCCTCATTCTTTATTTTGCATGTGATATATATCTGTGTGTGTGTATGTCTTATATATTATATATGTGTAATATATACATCCAATAATATTTCAATATACATATTATGTATGCATTTCATGGCATATACAGTATAATCTGTAAAAATCTTATTATAAAATCCATGAAAATAATTTAAATCAGATTGCCCAATTTTCTGCAAGCAAAACTGTGTCAATTAATTTAATATTGTCTAAGCTTAAAATACTCAGTAGGTTATTTTTGAAAATACAGAACACAGAAAGAGAAAAGCAGAAATAGAAAGGGGAGGTGCAAGAACAGGAGGGAAGGAAGGAAGGAAGGAAGGAAGGAAGGAAGGAAGGAAGGGAGGGAGGGAGGGAGGGAGGGAGGGAAGAGAGATGTATTAAGAATGGTTACTACTGCAGGCTTAACTTAATACATTATCATTTCTTGAGTTACTCAAAAGACTTCAGACAATATGCCCTTTCTAAACAGACAGAGACTGAAAAGGGCGCCCACATTTACATGATGACGGTTCTAAGGGGAACCCACACAACCTGGTTCTTCATAGATGTCCATTGTGCTTGCCCATGTTCAAGGTTAGTGATAGCAAGCAACACCCACTGCCTTGCCTGGGGCTCCTTACCATCCCAGTCATAGATACTGTGCTCTGACAATCAGAAGTCGTCCCTTAGCTCTCTGCTAAGCCAGCCAAAAGCAGCACTCCCCTAAATTCTACTCCCCTCATTATTGTGAGGTTTACTTGGGGAGAATATATTTTAGAATATATAAAACATTGTAGTAGTTAATATTGATTTTCAACTCGACTGAATATGGGGCCAATTAAGAGACACATCTCTGAGCAAGCTAACCTGCATCAATTATTCCAGTAAAGATGCTGGGTTTTTTTGTTAATTCCAGATGATTCTTCAGTCCCAGCTGACAAAAAAATAATTATCTCAAAATGTCACACATATAGCCTTGATAAAGTCTTTGAGACCCTTACAAACTTTTCTCTGAAAATTTACAAGCCAGGCCTCTATCATCTGCACTGCTCTCAGCGTTAACCTCCAAGTTCCCACACACCTCATTCAAGTCTGAACACTCAACAGATTTTCTAAACCAAGGTTCCAATATTCTGTCCAATCTCATCTTAACAACATGATCAGACCCATCACAGGAGTATTCCACTGTTGACAACAACTTCTGTCCTACTTTGCTTAAAGCAACATGGGGAGGAATGGGTTTATTTTACCTTAAAATTCCTAGGTCACATTCTATCACTGAGGAAAGTCAAGATAGGGACCTAGAGGCAGGAACTCAAGCAGAAGCCACAGAGGAACACTGCTTCCTGACCTGCTCCCTATAGGAAAAATTCGTATACATCCCAGGGACACATACCCAGGAGTGACACTGGTCACAATTATTAATCAGTAAAATGCTCCCAGAGAACTTGCCTACAGGCTAATCTGATGGAAGCATGTTCTGTATTTAGGTTTCTTTTCCCCAAATTCCTTAGCTTGTGTCAAATTGACACAAGACTAAAACAGCCCAACTTCCTTTGAGGGTTGCAGCTTTTGGAAAGAGTAGCTATCTAACTAACCAGGATAGTACAGATTATAAGAACAAAGTTATAGTTTCCCTACATCCCCAGGTAGCCCTGTTTGACATCAGCTTCTTTCTCTTTCTCTCCTTTTTGCTCTCCCTTCCTCCCTCCTGCTCTCAATGCACAAAAGCTATTCTATTATTGCATATAAATTGAACAAAGCTCTGTGCTTCATTGCAACATTTTCATATATTCTTGTGAATACTTTATCACCTTATCCCTTTCAGTTACTCTTTACCATCTGACCCCTTCTTCAGTTCCTGGTCTGTTCCTAAGTAGTCCCATTCTTCTCACTCTGTCTGTGTCTGTCTGTCTGTCTGTCTGTCTCTCTCTCTTTCCCTCTCTCTGTTAATCTAGACTGTATATATGAAGACTACATGTATATTTTGTCCTTTTTAGTCTGCCTTATTTCATTTTACAAGATAATTTTCAATTTATTTTTCCAGAAATGACATTTTTTCATTCTTTTTAAAGCTGAGTAATATTCCAGTCCAGTAAGTATATTATCTATATTTTTCAAAAATCTATTCACTTATTAATAAGCACTTGCACTGATTCTATAATTTTTCAAGAGAATCATGCTGAAAGTTGGTATGTGGTTATCTCTATGGTGGGCTGACTTAACATTCCTTCATGTTTAGTGGCATAGCTTAATTCTGTTGTAGATCTATATTTAGACTTCTGAGAAATCAGCATACTGGTGTCTATACCATAGTATTGGACTAACTGATATGCCCACCAACAGTGTACCAGTGTATATGGGATGTATGTGCCTTCATTAACGCCCACCTACTCCCTGTCCTTTGAAAGTCATTGACTACACTTTTATTTTGACTGGTATTTCTGTGTTTTCCTCTTGTTTAGTTTCTGCTTTGCATTAATGTCTAATGAGTTTTGATTTATATTATAAAAGGATGAGAGACAGCAGGTCTAATTTTAACCCTCTGCGTGTGGGTATCCTGTTTTCCCCAGCACTGTTGGGGAAAGGCTACCATTTCTCCAGTGTACTCTTTTTGGCACCTTTGTCAGGCTCAAATAGCTTCATAGGTTTAGTCCCATGTCTTCCATTCCACCAGCCTACATACCTAGCTTTGTGCTAATGTTGTATAGGATTTGTTAATACTGCTCTGTAATCTAGAATTCTGATACCTCCAACACTATTCTTTTTGGCCAGGGTTGCTTCGGATATCCAGAGGTATTTTGTGTTCCACACGATTTGGGGATGTTTTTTCTAGGTCTGTGAAGAATGTCATTCAAATTTTGATGGAACTCTACTCAATACATTGGTTATTTTACACAATATGGACACTTTTCAAAATCTCAAGTCTACTGATGAATGAATGAATGAATGAATGAATGAATGTAGGGAATCTTTGCATCTTTCAGTATTTTCAGTTTCTTGGAGCAGTGTTTGGTACTTTTCATTCTAACAGTCTTTCATCTCTTTGATCAGATTGATTTCTAGATTTTGAGGTTTTTATGGGTTTGTTTTATTTTTATTTCTAAGGCTAAGCTGAATGGAATTGTTTTCCTGATTTCTTCCCGAGAAAGCTGTTCTCTCAAATTGAAAATCCGTTGAACTATTAAGCTCCATACAATAAACGCCAATTCATACGGGATCCTTAGTATTATGTCTCAGTAGAAAGCTTGCTACAGATGCCACTGAGACAATGGACCCTTTCCAAGCACTTTTCAGATACCCAGCAGTGGGGCATTTATGTGATGAAAACCCCAGTTGAGTCCTTCACCTGGGGACTTGCTTCTCACCATCATGGAAACCTCCTTGCACCAAAACTAAGGAGACACAAGTAATGGGGAGCAAGGTACACATGTGCTCTGTGTTTATTTTTCCATGCCAACAAAAATGGAGTGCCTTCCATGTATGTATGCATGTATGCATGCATGCATATATGTATATATGTATATCTTTTCCATGAGTGTCTATGGCAGCCAGAGGTCAACACCCAGTGTCTTCCTCAATTCCTCTTTACCTTGTTTTTTAATACAAGCTCTCTCATTGGCCTGAAGCTTACTGAATGGCTAGGCCAGCTAGCTAGGAAGTCAGTCTCTGCTTTTCCTGCACTGGGACTACAAATATGCACCACCAACAGTACTCAAGATCCCACCTTAGGTTCTCATGCTTACAGCTCATCTCCCCACATGCGCCATCTCTCCAGCTACCTCTTGGCCATTTTACTTTATGGTCATGAATGACGGGGCATGACTGGAGGACCTAGAGCCAAACTAAAGATGGAGTGTGAGAACACAGCTGCGCTAAGTCAATCTGAGGTCACCATGTGGACAGTCTTGTTCCTGTTATACACTGTCTGAAATTCAGCTTCCCAAATGAAAATAATACATATACTTATATGACTACCTTAAGAATGACATGGGACCATGTATTCAATCATGCCTGTGTACCTGATTCATAGAAGGAGCTTAATAAATGAAGGCTCAACTCTGTAAAGTGCATTTTAAATATGATCCTTCCTTAAGTTTTTCTTCCTATTCAGTGGCTGATGGTTCTCTCCTGGACCTTCTGTTCTTGCTAAGGACCATTGGCTCCATCACCAAAGAATAAATAAAGACTGTAGTACTGGAATCAAGGTTGCAGAAAATATCAAGAATAGGACATTCTACTTGTAGTTTGACTGGTCAAGGTTGGGCTGTGTGTCTGCCTCAACCCTGGGATGCCAGAGTACCACAGGCATGCCACTCAGGGAAGACAGAATTCAGTCCAAGATAGGAGGTTCCGGCCCATGTTTCCCTGGTAGAGAAACAACAGGAGCTGATACAGATGTTGTGGTTCTCAGTCTCCTGTGTACCCAGATGCTGCTGGGGATAGAGAGGAGTTGGGAACAGTGGTTAGTGAGTCCATGCATCCCCTATGCACCATGCAGGATCATGATGGCTGAACCCTGGACAGGGGTGGAACCCAGTCTAGTTCCAAGTAAGTATGGATGAGGTGGAAGAGTCAAGGCCTCCTCTGGGAGATTTAGGCTCAGTTCTTTAAAATGAAGCATCTTCACACACACCCCATGCCATGGTTCTTGATGAAGGAGACAGTCCTTGCTTGTCCAAACTTATTTATGGCAGATGTGAATGGCAGATAAGAATGGCATACATCTCACTCAGGGTGAACCAGGGATTAAATACCTTTTCCAGGAAGGGATACCCAGGAAAGTAAGTTCACTGGCTAAACACACAGGGCCTATCTCTATACCACATTAGCTTGGAGAACTCTAGGTTTTTATGTGACCAGTTGTCATGGTCCTCTCAGTAGGATATCATGGTTATATGCTCCAGGACAGGTAAAGCCTGGCTGGAAAATGATTCAAACATACCATTCTTAATTATGAGATTCACTGGGACTTTTGAACCTGATTTTTAAGGCATTTATATTAGATATTTTCTTCATTTACATTTCAAATGCTATCCCCAAAGCCCCCTATTACCTCTCCCCGCTCTGCTCCACAACCCAACCACTCCCGCTTCCTGGCTGTGGCATTCCCCTGTACTGGGGCATATGATCTTCGCAATACCAAGGGCCTCTCCTCCCATTGATGGCTGAGTAAGCCATCCTCTGCTACATATGCAACTAGAGACACACCCCCGGGGCGGGGTTACTGGTTAGTTCATATTGTTGTTCCTCCTATAGGGTTGCAGACCCCTTTAGCTCCTTGGGTACTTTCTTTAGCTCCTTCATTAGGGGCCCTGTGTTCCATCCAATAGAAGACTGTGAGCATCCACTTCTGTATTTGCTAGGTATTGGCAGAGCCTTACAAGAGAGAGCTATGCCAGGGTCCTGTCAGCAAAATCTTTCTGGCATATGCAATAGTGTCTGGGTTTGGTAGTTGTGTATGGGATGGATCCCCAGGTGGGGAGTCTCTGGATGGTCTTTCCTTCCATCTCAGCTCTGAACTTTGCTTTTGAATTTGTTTTAACCTTACCAGTTCTTTAGTCTGGTTGTATGTCCTTTTGCTACACAGACAACATACACTCACAAATCCCAGCACACAGCAGGAGTAATACAATAACTCCATATTGCTCTCCATATTAGAACAGACCAAAAAAAAAAAAAAATTCTAAGGGAAATAAGTAGGGCTAGGTGCCAACAGATAAATTCCCCTCACTCCACTGAGGCAAAATAAACAAAGATTCAGTTCTAGCCTTTGTGAGCTGCTATATCATCCATCCCACGTCCCACCCATTGTCCTCAAGACCAGGTAGCACAGTCACTTACAATGAGGACACACTGAAATGCATTGTTAAAAAATGTCATTTTATCAGTGTGTGAGTGCAGCAGAGTAACTTTATAAACACTACAGTGCATGTGTATCCATCATGAGGTGATACACTTTTATGAGAATGACATTGCATATGAAGCTCATTGATGACCAGGTATGTGGCCCATTGCTCTGCCTGTATACATCAGTCTTCCTAGTGTAAGAATAGAGGCCAGCTCATATTTGGCTGGATTCTAGCAGACTTGTTCTACACCAGCTTTAGTGTAAGTAATAGCTCTGTCTGTATAAGAAGATAATGGTCAAGATAATTTCCATATGAGAGAAATAGGAAGACTTGTATGTGATGATAATAGACCAAAGGGCTAGGAGGCCTCCAGAGAGATATATTTTGAATGATGCTATGAAATGTGTTAGTTATTTTCCAATGTTACATTTTTCCTTTCCTGTTTGTAATCTCTTCACACGCAAGACTTCCAGTGAATCTGTTCTGCACCACATCATGTTTTGAAGGACTAAGGAGATGGTTTGTGGTCACACTTGGAGAGACTAAAATGCTGCAAGTGAATAAAACATCAGACGATGGTAAAATGACCCACATCACTGTGAAGATGTAGACAGAGCTAAGTGAAATTTGAGGGATGCTACTGTGAGCCTGCAAAATGCACTTCAGAGTGTTCCAGATAATCATCTGGTGATGGGAGTACAGTCTGCTACAAGCGGGCTCAGTATATTATCCTATGAATGCTCAAAGTGAGGGTTCCCTTCCTTCCCAAACCGTGAGCCACATACCTCATAAACGTGAGAATGATGGCTCAGCAGCTGTCAGTTCTTGGTCACCAGGCAGCATCCCCGAAGCATCTGTGCTGGAATACGGTTGATGGCTTGACTCTCATTTCTCAGATGAGGACCAGAAACTTGAGGCTCTCATGAATATATAGGGACTGAAGTGTCCATTCCCGCGTCTCTCTATCTCTGAAGACCAGGCTGTTCTTTGTACCAGATGGTGGCTCGTGAGTCAGCATGCTCAAAATTTGTATCCAGTCCAAACCCGAAGCCAGATTTCTTTAAAAAGTTTAACTGAGCTTCTCTGACTTCTGCCCAGTGTGACTGTGGAGTATGTAAAAGGAAAAGGTCATGGAAGGGTACAGGCTAATCTGTGTGATGATGGCATGGAATATGTACATGGATGGGCTGACTGTCAGCATGTTGGTCACGTGTGTTTGACTGAGGATGCCTCATTGAAAATAATTACCACGCCTCGTGTCAAGAATGGAAATAAGACTTAGAATTCACTAAACACTGCCATGCAGTTTTCTATATTCTCTCACACAAGCTGCACATAGCTACTGAGGACTTGCAACAGGACTGATATGAGGAGTGAATTAATTTGCATGAATTTAAACCAAAAGATAACATGAAGTCAGTGACGTATTAGACAGCACAGGCTAGACCATTCTCTTGCTCCACATGGCTATGGTCTAGCTGTTAGTCAAAGGGCTAGGCCACACTTCTGGGCTTATATTACCAAGAATGAATGGGAAGAGTTCAGTGGAGCCACATCGTCTACCTGAGCTCTTTTGCTTTCTATTCACATTACTTTTTTTGTGGCTCAGTTTTCCCATCTTTAACCAGAGGATTAAAAACTGTAACAACTTCCTTGGATGTTTTCGAGAGTGATGTACACTAGGGTTGAGAAAGTACATTATTACATAGTGCCCTGGACAGAGTAAAATAAAACAGATGTTAGCCATGCAAGCAAGTCAACATGGGTGTCTTCTCTGTTGGCTAGTGCTGTGCCTTGTTGATCAGTAAGATGACGAAAGGATCTACATGCAGTCCCTTCCCTTAAGAAGAGTTTTCAGTCACTCCCTCATCTTTAGTTGCTCTGCTACCCTTATCGCCAGGGTCTACAGTGTACAATGAGAAGCGATGGGCAGAGGAAGAAGCATGTAGCAGCAGCCGACACACTGCAGGTGTTCCATGTGTAGCCACGGCTTTTCTGTTGCAGAGTGAGATTCTGTGATTTACAATACTAGACTGGACCAAACTTGGACTGTAGTCTAGTCCTCATGCACATGGGCATCACATGATTTGCTTTGCTAGTCGGCTTCCCTAGTCATATTTCAGATATAGCCTGGTCTCTGAGGATGTGAAGACCACGGGAGTCATGCATACTTCACAAATACAGAAGTCCTTATATGACTTATTTAGTCAAATGCTAAGTAATAGGTTTTCCCAAAGCATCCATTGACCCTTCCTCAAAAGATACTATGAGATAGGAAGGTTCATCAAAAATTCCCTCATTCGAACCTCGACTCCCTAGTGCATCAGTGGAGGTCAGAAAGAGCAGACAGAGCCTTATAAGCACATTAATGTTACCTTGTAGAAGTGAGTTCTTTATTCCCACATGACTAAACTAATTATCACTAGAGCAGGCGTTGGTGGTGGTAGGGATAGGGTATGTGTTTCTGTTCAATGCTTGCCCATGTATACATGGAGGCCAGATGTTAACATAGGGTGTTTTTCTTTATCACATTCTGCCTTTGATAATTTTTGTGACAGTGTCTGTCATTGAACATGGAGCCCACCATTTCAGCTAGATTGGCTGGCCAGCAAAGCCCAAGTACCTGCCTATCTCCTCTCCTCTCCCTGCACTGAAGTTACATGTATGTACTACAGTGCCTTGCTTGTACATGGGTGCTGGAGACTCGAACTTGTGTTCACATGCTTGCTCAGCAAGCCCTTTGCCCACTGAACCATATCTCTAGCCCCTAGAGTTTCTTATAGGTGAGGTTGCTTGACCTTGAGCTTCCGGAAACAAAAATTGTGAGTTCAATAGTCTTCTTTTTCTTATGTTACCCAGTCTCAGATATTCTAATATAGCTACAGAAAATAGATTAAGACAATGGGTAAAACTAATAACTTTTGGGGAGAAGCATTTCTTCTCCATCCTTCTTCGTGCTCTTAGGTGGGCAATACTGAATCTAGCAAAGGCATGGCATGTAATTTTTCCTTACCTAATTAGGCCATGGCATGTCCTTAGCCAGGCTGGCAAAGTGGCATTTGGCTCAATTAATTGCAGTGAAGTTCAGATTAAAACTTTTGGGAAGAAAGAATGTGTCTTTCTAAAGACCTTAAAGAGAAATACTACTATGTGGAGTTGTCAGGTGAAGCCAAAGGAAGGAGATGTGACCACGGGTGAAGTCAGCACAGATGAAGTAAGACAGGAACTTGTCCCACCTCTGTTTCTGTATTTGAGTTGTATGAACTCATAAACTACCTTAATTGCTTCAGCCAATTTGAGTTAGAGTTTTCTTCCTCATATCCAAGGCAGAATGTTTCCTCTGGTACTTCCTTGGTGCCATGAGGTCTGTGCCCAGCTACTCTGAGAAGTGCAGCTGCCAGGAGACCTACTCTGGTTCCCATGGCAGCAGCCTCTGCAGCCCTAATCAGAAAATACCAAATGGCAAAAGCTGCTCACAGGCTTGTGGCAGCAATTTTAAGGATGTCCTGTGTGGGGCTGACCCGAGGAAAGGATTCTAAAAACCAGGCTTGCTTATGTAATTTAAAATCTTAAAATAACCACACATGCAGTCTGAGAATCCCTCTGGGGCTTGTGACAGCCTAACCTGGGATGGAGAGGTCAGAGATGCTCAGTGAATGAAAAAAACAGGCTAAGAACAGAATTATCTCTTATTCACAGTAGAGAATAAGTGTGGGTCAGGACTCCAAGTGGCGAATTAGTGACTGAATTTATTTAACAGCTTTTCACAAATACCTTCAGCTATGTAGGAGGAGAGCTGACCCATTTTGGGAGTTTAGAATCAATAGACTAATACAAGTAATTTTTAAAAATAGCTCTTTCCTCTGAAAATACACTTCCATTGAACAAGATTTTTTTTTCTGGGCTCTGACTCATTTCTCTATGGATTTAAACAGAAAGAGGGGATCTTTGATGTACTGGTTGGTCATTGGCCTAGACACTGTGCACGGAGGCTTCTTTCCAGAGTTGGGGTCAACCCTGGGTTTACTAGATATCCTTCATGGGCAGCTCTGCCTTTCCGGACTGGGGAAAGTGGTGAAGTCCTCTGAGGCTCCCAGATCATCTTTTTGTTAAGAAAGATGCACTGGATGTTCACATTCTATTTCCATCAAACTGGAACCTGGAACGTAAGAGTAAGAAGCTGCTAATGACAGCTTGAAGGAGGGCAGAGATGCTTGTTCCCGGGGGTGGGGCGGGGGAGGGGGGAGCTTCTTCAATTATCCCCAGTTGAGCAAGGAGAGTGAAGGAAGCCAATCTGTAGTAGAAACAAAGTCTTCAGGATTAAATGTTGGCTGGCCTGTGTGGACAGTCATTTTACAGGGTCTGGGTGTTTTCTTTTTTTATTTCCTAATAACGATGCTTCTATTAAAACTTAATTTGTCATCTTAGTTATTTTTATAAAGAATTCTTTATTTTTTCTACCTATGTGGAGAACAATTTTGTCCAGATACAATCCAACACTTCCAGGACTAGGCACTTTCTCCATTTATGTATCAGACAACCAACATTTCCCTGAGGGACTCTTCTTCAAGTAAAGGTTTTGGGTTTGTGCATTAAAGGCACAAGGCACCCAATCAAACACATTCTCACAGTCTTCTGCAGACTTATTGCATACAACTATCAGAGCTCTGGACCCAGAAAACTTCAAAGATTTTCTCAGACATTCTTTATGCTCACGAAACTTTGCAAAGCCCAGGCAGGTGGTGACAATGGATAATGTTGAAGTTGCTTGCAGGCAGGTAACAGAGTATGGCTAGCTCCAATACCTGCCCTTTCCTGATCTCCAGAATGCCCCAGTGAAGGAGAGCTGTTCAAATGTCAAGGAGAAGGTAAATGAAAAAGAAAGTAAGACAGCAGTTGCCCTTGGGCATGAGCACCATTCTCCTTATTCCATTAGAGTTGTTTCCTTGTGATTGCTGGGGAAGACTCCTTCCTTAAGAATTCCAAAGGCTTTCAAGTCCTCATAAGCTCAGCTCAGCTGCTCTGGTGAAATCCATGGTTAGTATTGTCTTACAGACTTTGGAGTTTCTGTTGTCTTTTCTTCTACCCAAGATGGTAGTTTGTTGTGACTTTTATTTTCTTAAAGATGATAACATGTATTTTTCATACAAGGGATAGCAGTCATTTTGTGACCAGATTGACCCACTGAGCTCTGAAGATAATCTCCCATGTGAGGAACAGAGTAGAAATGAAAAATGTACTTCAAGATTTCATAACTGGAATTCAGAAATAATGAAGGGAACAGTAGAAGCTGGCAACTATACTAAGTCTGATACAATTGACAGAGATGTAATAGACCACAGGCTTGCAGGGAGGAGAAAACCGGAGATTTGTCCATGGTTAGTGGCAATTTCATGGAAGGTAGAAAATGGTAAGTCCATCAGATTAGATAGTATCCCTCAATACCCTACTGGTATGGTTTAAATATGAAATGTCTCTTGTAGGCTCATGTGTTCCAGCCTTGGTGGCTTTATTTTAAGAGGTGCTGAAAACTTTAGAGATAAGGTCTAATTAGAAACTTGGGTTCCCCTTATGTGTTTATAGTCTCCTTAATAAAAGAATTTTTAAACAAACTTGCAAAAAAAAAAAAAAAACTTGGGGACAATTCATTGGCGTTTAAGAGAAAAACATAAGGACAGACAAGCTGTAAATCTTGAAAGAAGTCAGAGAGATGGAGATGGAAAAAAGGAAGGGGCCAGTCATACCATTTATAAGTAGCCACATGACAAAAGGTATCCAGTGACACAGGAAAGAGTAAGAAAGCTCAGGGTACTAGGGAAAGCACACACATACCTAGGCTTTGAGCAGAAATATAAGGAAAAAGAAGGAAAAGTTAGACTTTTCTAAGTATCCCAGAAAAGGTTTTATGAGGAGCTCTGCAAGTGACTACCGAGGGAGGGGCTTCCAAGAGGTACAGTGTCTCAGTAGGGGATAATTATTCCTCCCATCTCCTTTGCAAGGCCTTAAGCACCAACCTTCCTCTTTGCTAGGTTATTGGCAGAGTCAGTTGAATGAACTCTTTAGAGAAGAAATCAAAATTTCACATCTCTACCCAAGGCCAGAGGTAGATTTTATTCTTTTAAACAAAAGTAAATAGTTTTTCTTTAATGAGCTCCAACAGCACCCTAATATCTCTCCTGTTTGGATCTCTGTGTTTCCATGCTGCATGCTTTTCTTGTCCTGGTATTCTACTACATGAGGGGTCCAACCTCCAGGAAGCCACAGTGAAAGGGCCATGCTGAAACAATGAGCCCAAATAAGGCCCTCCTCTCTCAAGTTATTTATAGCATGGGTTGTGTCATAACAGTGACAACTAAAAGTTTGACTACTAAGCCCCATTAAAATGACAATTCCATTGAAATTGTTGAAACAATAAGAGTTGAACTATAGCTCCGTGGTTAGTCACTTGCCTAGCATATCATGGACAAATCTTCAATGCCTAGGTACCACAAAGAGAAAAGGGGCACACTAAAAAACAAAGCCAGCAGGGAGCCCTTAACAGCAATGGCTATATTCTTAAAGAGTGTAGGAAAAGAGACAATGGTTATGATGATACTCTTTAACAATTACTTTCCATAAGCCTTGTTACTTCATCCTTGGAATAATGGTATGAAGTAAAGGATGGCAACAAGAAAAAGCAATTCTGAAATAAAGTAACTCACCTAAATGGAGTAACTCACCATGTGGACCAAGAACATATATGGCCAGGACCTGGACACAGGTTTGTGTGACAAAGGGATTTAAATTTAAATTTTTCAATGATAGTAACTACCAAAAATCAAACTACAAGCTAGATATAATTTTTAATCTATAATAAGATAATAGCTGAATTTATACATTCATTTGCTCAGAGAATATTGGCATATCCAAGAGTCAGGACTCAAATGAAGACTATGGGCACTTACTGGAAAAAAAAATGAGAGAAAATGTCTAAAGAACCATGTTTGTATTCTCAAAGGAGCAGAACCATGTGGATACTTTGTTTACATCCCCCTCAGACCTCAGGTGGAGACTATAGAGTGGTCACCAGCATGTTGGAGCCTCACTAGCTGCAAAGGTGCTCAAATGTGGGCAGGAGAAAGCCACAGCCCAAGAGTACACAGTTAGGCAGGAAAAGCTCCTCCTGGCTCAGCTTCTGTAGTCTTCTTAGACCTTCACTAGATTGGATGAGGCCCACCTGCAGTAGAGAAACTCAAATGTAAATCTCATCCAACATGTCCCTCACAGACATGCACAAGGAACTTTTAATGTCTGTGAACCCTCTGACTAGTGCAGATTGACTTACAAAGTTAGCCATCTCTGCCAGTTAGTACCAATCTGCCTAGGGCTAGCAGGCAGCTTCAGTGAACATGACAGGTATCACTTTTACTGACTCTACCTTTAACCCTCTGTACTGTTATCATCCCTAATACTCCTACATGCAGGACATGTTGACAGTTATTTAATCCTAGACTTGATAAAGTTAACCAAATTTAAATTAAAATTTGCAAT
>LR752288.1:68555-79162 GCA_902729485.2 Mus minutoides | reverse complement strand
GCCATCTCTGCCAGTTAGTACCAATCTGCCTAGGGCTAGCAGGCAGCTTCAGTGAACATGACAGGTATCACTTTTACTGACTCTACCTTTAACCCTCTGTACTGTTATCATCCCTAATACTCCTACATGCAGGACATGTTGACAGTTATTTAATCCTAGACTTGATAAAGTTAACCAAATTTAAATTAAAATTTGCAATGAAGAAGCAGACTAGAGTAAATCTAACTGGTCTAGGAAACTCATGGTTTGAGGCTAGATCTATCTAGTTCCAGAGACTGAGAACGCTCTTCTGTGGGCCATTATGATCAATTCCCCAAGTCCTCCTCTGTTTTCATTCTCTAGAAAAGATTTCAATTTCAAATGGTTTTTGGCAGTATCTATCATAGAGGGCTTCTTAAGAAAGAACAGACTCCCCTGCCCTACCCCATCCCATACCACCCAGATTCCCTTTCCTGGCACTTTCCTCTTGGATCATAGCTCACTGTCAGCATGCTTCTCTGCTTTCTTATTCTGCTTCATAGTCCCACATTTGGAACTCCTCCCAGGGGACCCCATGGCACCCAAGGCACAGATCTGTCCTCGAATATTCCACAGGCTGTTACCTATATCCTCTTATTATCTCTGTTCCCTACTAGGCTGCAAGCTGCTCAGAAGCTGACAACTTGCCCATTCCACTTTGGTTTTGCAGGGTTCAGCACAGCAGCTGATACATAGTGGGGACTCAGGGTGTGTCTGCGAAATCAGTGAATGAATAACCAAATTCTCCTGTTCAGGGTCATCCAATAATTCTTACCCACTTGCAAAAAATGGTAAAATTATCAAAGTTCTCTCTTTTCAAAATCGAACTCAAATGACAAGGGATGTAACTTTTAAGAGATAAAAAACATCTCTACATGTGGCTTACTAGAACTGAAATGCTTTTGAGGTCTGAGGGTGCACTTTCAGGGGACTCTTGGCTTGCCGTGCTGTTTTTCACACGATCCTTGTCTATTTGCATTCCCAGACTTTGAGATTGGCACATGCTAAAAGGAATCTCTAGGGGAGGAGAAAAATACCAACTCAGTGATATGTTCCAACAGGGACAGAAGGATTGCTGCTTCATTTCCTGCCAATTTTTAAATTATGAATATTTTGGTATGCTTATAAGTAAGCAAGACAAGCCTACCAGGGAATCAAATAATCCCTGAACATGAAAACATAGATTATTGTTTTTCTTCCTTCTTCCTCTCCAGTTGCTATATTTTGCTTTTACAAAGCAAAACAGGGTCAGGTAGACAAGAGAGTGGTCTTGAAATTTTTTAATTCACAAAATTGCTTGCAGTAGGAAATTTGTTCTCATTTTTCTCAAATCACTCAAGTGCACCCTGTTAATGATTTTTCTTACAGATTATAAATAAATTATCTAATTGTTTAAGCCATTCTTTTGGTTAAAAACTACCTTGTTTGACCCAAACCTCCATCACCTCTCCAGCTTGGAGAACTATTTAAGAAACACCCTCTGAGATATACCTAAAATATAGAGACCGTTAAAAGAATTTCTAGTTCAGAAGAGCAAAAGGTGAGTGGAGACATCCTTTCAATTTTCTGAAGTAGAAGAAAAAGCTTAGACTTTATAGCATATTCCTGTAGTAATGTGCTGCGTGGCTTTTGTTATGCTAATGAGGCACACACTACTATTTGAGTACTCACTCTATTTTCCTTTCATATGAAAGTACTTTCAGAACCGAGACAGCTTAAGTTAAAGCAGGACTACCTTTATCATCATGTTAGAAACAGATCTTCCAACATCAGCATGTGTTAGTTAGCCGAATTAATGAGAACAATAAACAAAGAAACCAAGATTAGCAATGAGCACACTAAATGGAAAACTCAATCTTTTTGCAAGATCTTCTCTTTTTTGTCACTTGAATGTCATTGCTAATATAAGGTAGGAATGCTTTGTTGTATAGTCGCTTTATGTTTCAGCTCACAGACTTTCTGACACACCCCTCTTCATGATCAAACACACAGTTCACAAAAGGTTTAATTGCATCTAGACTTAACAAATATTCTCCTTTGGGTCTGCAAATAAGACTATAGGAAGGTGGAGGATCTTTTGTTATGCAAATGAAAGCTGGTGGGAGTTCTTTGTAAAAACTATTTAGCTGAGGCCTCAAAAACAATGTTTGAATGGCCTCTTCTTTCTCTTCTGCCGGGGATGTAATCCTCACTCTTTGCATCATAGTGATATCATCTTTTGTGGTCAATTGGCAAATAAGTTCTTCCTGATAGGATAACTTCATATGCTTTTGCAAGTTGTCTTTCATAAATATCTCTCTCTCTCTCTCTCTCTCTCTCTCTCTCTCTCTCTCTCTCTCTCTCAAACCATACCAGTAGGGTCTTGAGGGATGCTATCTAATCTGAAGGATTTACCTTTTTCTACCTTCCATGAAATTCCCACTAACCATGGACTAATCTCCAGTTTTCTCCTCCCTGCAAGCCTGTGGTTTATTACGTATCTGGTAATTGTATCAGACTTAGTATCGTTGCCAGCTTCTACTGTTCCCTTCATTATTTCTGAATTCCAGTTATGAAATCTTGAAGTACATTTTTCATTTCTACTCTGTTCCTCACATGGGAGATTATCTTCAGTGCTCAGTGAGCCAATCTGGGCACAAAATGACTGCCATCCCTTGTATGAAAAATACATGTTATCATCTTTAAGAAAATAAAAGTCACAACAAACTACCATCTTGGGTAGAAGATGCTTACAAAGGCAGGCAGATTCCTGAGTTCAAGGTCATCCTAGGACAGAGAGTTTAGGTCTAGGCCCAGACAGTGTGGGATTACTAATCTCAGGACTGAATCCTACCAAGTTAAATTTATTGTCTGTGCTTAAAAAGGCAGGCAGGTCTCTGAAATGTAAAAAAAGAAGAAAAAAAAAGTGCTTGCTGTCTTTTTCTAAGAAACTTGAGGACAGTATCATAGACTGCGAATTCCTGGGATAATCAAAGAGGAACCCAGAATAAATGACTGAATTGATATGTAAATAAAAAAACTGGACTTTAGTCTGAGAGAACTGTGCTATCTGGATGAGCTGTCTAGAAATCTCCAGAGAAAGCTGTCTCAAGCAGAACACAGGCTGTCAACTTGTGCCCACAATTTGACTTTAAGTCATTTCTTCTGCCATTCCCAGGTACCTTCCTCAGACCCCTCACCAAGTATGAGGCTGCTCACAGACATATGGAGTCAAAACACCCATACACATTAAGTTTAAAAGTAGTTAAGTAAACATACAAACAAAGCAATGACAGATAACAAGGAAAACCAACTAAGTATTTAACATTGGAACTATATTGGTAATTATAGAATGTAAAGAACTATAAAGATATCAGAACATTGCGTTTATCACTAAGATAACAGGCTACCTGAGCAAATTTAAAGGAAAATCCAAATTATTTGTAAAATCCAGTTTTCTTTAATTTTATAACTAGTTTTTCTTATGGAAAATTAATTTTATCATCATCAATTTGTGTATGTATGCATGCATGTATGTATGTATGTGTGTGTGTATGCATGTAAGTGTGTATGTATGTACATGTGTGTAGGTGCCCAGGTAGCCCAGAAGAAGGCATTGAATACCTTGGAGCTGGAGTTACAGGTATTTGTGAGATGCATGAAGTTCTGGTAGAGCATTAAGTGCTCTTAACCTCAGAGCCACCTTTCTAGCCATGGGAAGGCAATTTTAAATTCACACACATTTTGTCAACTTGGGCACAGTTTTAACATTCATCGTTTTTTATTTCCTATCTTATAAAATGTCTGCAAGACACAGAGAATCATTTGTCCTAAACAACACTGAATACATATCAGAACCCAGGGATAAAGTTCTTATGTGATGAAATCATTCCCATTCAACCTGTGACAGCACCAGAGGTCATGCATATATATGGTTGGGAAAAATGATTACTCTATTTTAATTGGTTACTCAACTGTCTGAGAGTACCATGACACACAGGGTTGTTTTTCTCCCATTCCAGTAACCAAACCATACTGGTCATTATGTGGAAATTATACTTCTTAAAATCCTGGCCATACAAATGACTTAGTGACTCATAGCTCCTTTTGGTTGTTAGACAGTATAAATAGCTTTGCAAAAGGGGAATGTAGCGTTATGATGTTAGTCTAACTTTTTACAGGTCTCACTGTGGGTTGGCTTTGAGCATCGAATCTCATCTGACACACATCGATTTTGCTATGATGAAATCACTGAAATGCTAATCGATTGTCCCCAGTCAAGCAAAGTCTATGTGCAAGTCCTTATGCCATCAAGTAAATCCTGTGAGAAAAAGGTGGGCAATCTCATGACAGTTGACGTGCCTGCTCAAATACACACTTTTCTGGTTGGGTTGTCATCACCTTGACACAAGCTAGTTATCTGGGAAGAAGAATCTCCACAGAAAAAATAGCCCCATCAGATTGGACTATGGGCAAGGCTTTTGAGTATTTTTCTGACTAATGGTTGATGGGAGAAGATTCAAACCCATCCTGGTTAGTGGGACTCCAAGGCAGATTGTCCAAGATGGTGTAAGAAATCAGCCTGAGAAAACCATGGCAAGTGAGACTACAAACAAAATGTCTTTCCACAATGTCTGCTTCAGTTCCTGCCTCTAAGTTCCTGCCCTTAGCACTTCAGTGGTGAAGTATGACCTGAGAGTTGGAAGCTGAAACAATTTGTGGCATCTCCATGTTACTTTTGGTCATGGTGTTTATCGCAGCAATGGTCCTGCTTAGAGCTCTGTTCAGCCTATCTGCTTGTCACTGTGCTAGTTTAGTTCAATCTCTTCCTTATTCAGATACCCTCCAAAAATATAAAAGGAAAGTAACATGTGAAAGTGAGTCAAAAAAAGCAACAGGTATTAAATATGGAATAAAACAAACAAACAAACAAACAAAAACCCATTCACTCCATGTAAGACTTGTGTTAGGGCCACAGTGCTTGTCTTTAGGATCTAGTCTAGGCTGCACATCCCCAGCGTCTTATTCTTTAAGAAGCAAATGCTTTCTCTTTGTTCCTTGTAAACAGCATTCCTTTCTCCTTGCAAATTGGCCATGTCATTAGGAACAAAATATGGTTACAAACAGCATCCCAGTATCTGTTGGCTTTTGCATAGGTTTACTGCAGGCTAAGCTGTGCTCTAACCCATCTTTTAGATTGCCATCCCCTCCAAGGACATTGCCAAGAATGGCGCCAGAATTTTGAACAAATACCACAGAGAGGGTGAGAAGTTTGCTCCTGTGAGACAAAGGCAGAGTGTCTTTCAGATCGCTAGCTGCAGAAAAATCCGGAGTGAAGAGTCTGAGTCTCTTGGAAGAAAGTAGTCACTTGTGTTATGACATCATTGAAGAAACTAAAGGACTTCTTGCCCTCCATCATTTGAGAAAAACAGAAACAGAAGGGTATCTTCTCTGTTTCACCATATTTCTTTGGAGCAAGCTATATACCTAGTTGGAATTCTCTCCACTTCTTCTAATGCAAGTCACATCACTTCCAGGTGAGATGAGTCCACAGGAATGAATGTCCCTGCACCTGCTATTAAAGGGACACAGAGAAGAGTGAGCCAACAGGCCTTGTCATGTTTTTATAGCTCACTGCCAACAGATCAGACCCCTTTATCGAAAGACTTTTCTGTATGATTGTCAGAATTTCCTCAAACCTAAACATAAAACTATAAACACAAAACTACAGTTTTTCTTGTTTCTTTGGCTCTTCATTTGTGAAAGCTCCTGCAGAGCTTCTGTGTCATGTAGAGTTTATGGTGCATGAATCTGCATGTCTGTTCCCTTGGTTTTTTTGTATTATGTATAATGGAGAACTTAGTAATGGATGAAGAAAAAAGAATATTTTCCTCTTGTCTACACTGTTGTACCTCCTCCTCAAGAGGACTGGAAAGCAACCAAGGCTCTCAGGTGAAGCTGCCAGGTGAGTTGTTCATGAGCAGAAGGATCTCCTGTGGAAAAGCTTTGCTACCTCTTGTAGTTTGAATATGAACTGCTCCCATTAGTTCACATGTTTGAACACTTGGTCCAAAGTTGGTGATGCTATTTGTAGGAGGCTGAGCCTCACTTGAGAAAGTGAGACAATGGGAGCTAGCTTAAGTCTGTATAGCCCAGTCCTGCTTCCTGTTAACTCTCTGCTTCCTGACTGTTTTAGTCAATGTTTCTATTCCTGGACAAAACATCATAACCAAGAAGCAGTTGGGGAGGAAATGGTTTATTCCGCTTACACATTCCACATTGCTGTTGATCACCAAAGGATGTCAGGACTGGAACTCAAGCAGGTCAGGAAGCAGGATCTGATGCAGAGGCCATGGAGGGATGTTTCTTACTGGCTTGCTTCCCCGGGGTTGCTCAGCCTACTCTCTTATAGAACCAAGACTACCAGCCCAGAGATGGTAACACCCACAAGGAGACCTCCCACCTTGATCACTAATTGGAAAAATGCCTTACAGCTGGATCTCCTGGAGGCATTTCCTCACCTGAAGCTCCTTTCTCTGTGATAACTCCAGCTTGCATCAAGTTGACACAAAACCAGTCAGTACAATTGACCCCTTGTCAACCTGACACACAAACACATCACTAGTAAGCCTCAACCCTTACTTTCTTATTCATCCCCAAGATCTAAATAACTTTAAAACTCCCACAGTGTTTACATATTAAAAGTTCAATCCCTTTAAAATGCCCAATATCTTTTAAAATTCAAAGTCTTATAAATGTGGGCTCCACTAAAATAGTTTCTTCCTTCAAGAGGGAAAAATAACAGGGCACAGTCACAATCAAAAGCAAAAATCAATCTCAACCATCCAATGTCTGAGATCCAACTCACAATCTTCTGGGCTCTCTTCTCCAGCCTTGCCCTTTGTAGCACACATGTTATCTTCTAGGCTCCAGCTGCCTGTACTCCACTGCTGCTCCTGTTCTTAGTGGTCATCTCATGGTATTGGCATCCCTTCAGTCCTGGGCCATCAATTGCAACTGAGGCTGCACCTTCACCAATGGCCTTCCATGGCCTCACAGTGCTGAGCCTCAGCTGCTCTGCATAAACCCTTCATGCCTTCAAGACCAGTACCACCTGGGTGACTTTTACCCATTACCAAGTCCAGATGCTGCACAAGGTACAACTTTGGCTATCTCTAGAAAACAGCCTCTTTGTGCTCTCAGAAAACACTTCCCAGAAGATTTCACCTCAGTGATGCTGGTCTCTTCTTGTTTTTCGAGACAGGGTTTCTCTGTATATCCTTGGCTGTCCTGGAACTCACTCTGTAGACCAGGCTGGTCTCGAACTCAGAAATCTGCCTGCCTCTGCATCCCAAGTGCTGGGATTAAAGGCGTGCACCACCACTGCCCATGGTCTCTTTTTAAAACAGCTAATTTCTTAGCTCCAGCTAACCAGCATCAATAGTCCCAGTAATGCAAAGTTTTCACTTTAGTAGTTCTGGTATCTTGTTAATCATAGCTGATCTTCAGCCCCAGCTAACCAGGACCACAGAATCTTCATAATCAAAATAGCAATGGCCCTGATAAGAGTCTTTAATCTTCCCTCTGAAATTTCACAAGCCAGGCCTGCCTCTTCTGCACTGTTCTCAACATTATCTTCCAAGCTCCTACACAACATCCCACAGATCTCTTAACACCGAATGGGTCTTCTAACCCAAAGTTCCAAAGTCCTTTAAAATGTCCAATATCTTTTAAAATTCAAAGTCTCTTAAATGTGGGCTCCACTAAAATAGTTTCTTCCTTCAAGAGGGAAAAATAACAGGGCACAGTCATAATCAAAAGTCCTGCCCAAAACATGGTCAGGTTGTCATAGGAATACCCCACTATGCTGGTACCAATTTGTCTTAGTCAGGGTTTCTATTCCTGCAAACATCAGGACCAAAAAGCAAGTTGGGAGGAAAAGGTTTATTCAGCTTACACTTTCCACATTGCTGTTGATCACCAAAGGATGTCAGGACTGGGACTCAAACAGGTCAGGAAGTAAGATCTGATGCAGAGGCCATGGAGGGATGTTACTTACTGGCTTGCTTCCCCTGGCTTGCTCAGCTTGCTTTCTTATAAAACCCAGGACTCCCAGCCCAGGGATGACACCACCAACAAGGGGCCCTTCCCCTTTGATCACTAATTGGGAAAATGCCTTACAGCTGGATCTCATGGAGGCATTTCCTCAACTGAAGCTCCTTTCTCTGTGATAACTCTAGCTTGTGTCAGATTGACACAAAACCAGCCAGTACACTGAGTAAGGCTGCAGCAAGTGTCCAAGTCAGACTCTGCTCCTGCCACCATGTTTTCCCCATCGGAATGGACTGTATGCTTGGTGTTAACAAAGTAGCTTTCATAAGGGCATTTAAATACAGTGGTGAGAAAGAAATTAACCCATGTGTCTCTGGGATTGTTCTACTCTCTTCCTCTGTATCACTGGGTTAAGTGGATTCCAGACCTGCAGTCTTTGAACAGGCTTTCTATTTCATTTTTGCCTAATTGTTCTCATTGTTTACTTCAGTTTTGTCTTTTGATATATATATATATATATATATATATATATATATATATATATATATATCTTACAACTGATTAGAGGATGATTGCATTTCAAAATATAAATTCTAGCATTTGAAGGTAGAGAATCTGCTCAGTTACAAGAGCTAAATTATACAGTTTATCCTAACATTATCAGAGTTCTATGCTGGGAACATAGAGCCTTGTCTCAGCTTTATCATAATGGCATTCTGATATTTATATATACTTTTTCTTTGTGTATCTCTCTTAAGATGTATACAAGATGAAGGACAATGAAAGAATAAGATTTGTACACCTTTAAGTATCTGACTGAAATATCACAAATGACAATTTGGGGAGATGGCCCAATTGTGTAAAGTCTTTGCTGATTTTGATTCCAAGCACCAATGTAAAAGCTGTGTATGGCAACATGTACCTGGAACACTGGCATTGTAGATGTGGAGACATAAGGATACCAGTAGCTTGATGGTTAAAAATCAATCTGAAATGGCAAGAACCAGGTTCAATTAAAGATCCTATGTAAAATACTGAGGTGGAAAGCTCTAGAGGAAGACAATCAGAGTTGATCTGTGACTTCTACTGTCACGTGAATAAGGGAACACACACAGACACACACACATTTGAATGCCTTGTTGGTGTAGGTGTGGTCTTATTGGTGGAAGTGTGTCATTGAGGTGGGTTTTGGAATTCAAATGCCCAAACCAAGCCCAGTGGCTAACTCTTCTTGTTACCTGTAGGTCCGGATATAGAACTCTTGCTTCCTTATCTAGCACCACACTTTCTACCATGGTATAATGGACTAAACTTCTCAACTGTAAGCTAGTCCTAACTAATATGCTTTCCTTTATAAGAGTTTCCATTGTCAAGGTGTCTCTTCACAGCAGTAGAAACCCATAGACACACACACATAAGCATACACACACACACACACACACACACACACACACAGAAACAGAAACAGAGATAGAAAAACAGAGACAGAAACAAAGACATAGAGAGACATACAGAGAGAAATATACCACACTCTATTACAATGTAACTCCTAGCTCTTACAGTAGCCTTTGGTTCCTAGGTAAATCATTATGTATGAACTGTTAGTACATAATGAGAACATGTCACTATCTCCTAACAGAGAGAACCGCTGTATGTTAAGGACATAGAGTTCAAAATGGTTCCACAAATGAAGTAGATTATTTTCTAAATCCTCAAAAGTACCTAAGATAAAGCAGGAGCTCATTTACAGAAAAAAGCAACACTTCTGTAACTTAGTCTCTGTTATTTTTCACTATGAGGTTTTTCTTTATTTTCCTTCTTAATTGTTTGTGTCCTATAATACCTACCTATTTATTATAAGGCTTTCTTTCATTGCTTGAAAAAACATTCACAGCTAAGACATATATATCACACATATATACATATATGTGTGTGTATATAAAATCACACACACACTATATCATAGATATCACCTAAGTTTCTCATTTCACAAGAAGTAAGTACTGTCATCTCTACTGAATCTGGATTATTCATTTGCTCAGGATATTAATAGATATGAGAGACAGAGTTACCTGAGTTGAGAACCTGAACATTTAACATGACCTCAGACATACCACCAGATTTGAGTGAACTAACCTTCACTCATAGAACTTCTGTGCAAGTCATATAATTTAAAATTTTAAAGAACATATTGATTAGATTAAATGTATATGTCTAAAACCAAAATTAACATATTTTTTAAAAAGATTGTTGTCCAAATGCTGCCTTATGATAACCAAACCTCCAGACATCAAAGTGGAAATTAAAACCAGTTTTTACTTGAAACATGTTTTATTAGCCACATAAAAAGGTGATTGCCTCCCCATCAAAATTCCAACTCAATTCTTCAAGGATCTAGAAAAGACAATTAGCAAGTTCATCTGGAATAACAAAAAACCTAGACTAGAAAAAACTCTTCTCAACAATAAAAGAACCTCTGGTGGAATCACCATGCCTGACCTCAAGCTGTACTACAGAGCAATCTTAACAAAAACTGCATGGTACTGGTACAGCAACAG
>LR752288.1:0-68506 GCA_902729485.2 Mus minutoides | reverse complement strand
TGTCTCGTGGGAGGCTATACCAGTGCCTGGCAAACACGGAAGTGGATGCTCACAGTCAGCTATTAGTTGGAACACAGGACTCCCAAGGAAGGAGCTAGAGAAAGTACCCAAGGAGCTGAAGGGGTCTTCAACCCTATAGGTGGAAGAATAACATGAACTAACTAGTTCCCCCTGAGCTCATGTCTCTAGCTGCATATATAGAAGAGGATGGCCTAGTTGGCCATCATTGGGAGGAGAGGCCCCTTGGTCATGCAGACTTTATATGCCCCAGTACAGGGGAACGCCAGGGCCATTATGTGGGAGGGGGTGGGTAAGGGAGCAGGGCGGGGATGGGGGAGGGTATGGGGAAATTTCTGGATAATACTTGAAATGTAAATGAAAAAAATATCTAATAAAGAGAAAAAAAAATAGGTGATTGCCTTTACCAAAAATATCTCTCAATGTGTGGCCTCTTACTCAATCATGACTAACACTGAAAAGGATAATAGATATCTTTAAGGTATATGTTAAAAGTCCCTAATTTAGTGTCTCTCTTATTTTCATTTCCTCTAAACTTTATGTTATACATAAGATTACTAAATTCTACCTTCTTTATATGTCTTTCTACACTCTTTACTAAAAGTTTTTTGTTTTTTTTATCACTTTAAAGTTACCTAAGTTTCCTACAAAGCCAAAGAGTATAGGATTCAAAAAACTATATGCTGCTCACATGGCTTGTTTGGGTATTGCATGAGTGTATTGGTATTTGCAATAGAATCATATTATTATATAAGCAGAGATATTAAAAAGTAGACAAAACTTAAGAGCCTTTGGCTGAGTTCTAAGATTTTCTTTTCCTTTCCTTGTTTATCAGAATTTTCATTTAGAAAAGCTATGATCTCTAGGTCAACTTCCTAAGGAGTTCTGAATGGCATATCTTGCCTGTAGCTCTCTTGAAGTTATAATACCTCCAAGACCAGTGAACCAACCTCTAACTGATCTAAGACATGTCTTTGAAAGACATATCTTAAATCTCTGATATTTTGGAGGATTTGTTTGAAACATGTTTTATTAGTCACATATTGTTAAGTTTGTCTTAAAAAATATGTTTGTTTGAATATGCTTGACCCAGGGTGTGGCACTATTAGAAGGTATGGCCTTGTTGGAGTAGGTGTGGCCTTGTTGGAAGAAGTGTATCACTGTGGGGTGGGCTTTTAGACCCCCCTCCTAGCTGCCCATGAGCCAGTCTTCTGTTTGCCTTTGAGACCAGATACAGAACTCTCAGCTTCTCGAATACCATGCCTGCCTGGACACTGCCTTACTTCCTGTCATAATGATAATGGACTGAACCTCAGAACCCCAATTAAATGCTGCCCTTCATAAAAGTTGTCTTGGTCATGTTGTCTCCCCATAGCAATAAAACCTAACTAAGATAGAGTTGATACCAGGGACTGAGGTATGCTATGATAGGCTTGACCATGCTATTGTTTGGAAGAATGTGGATTTGGGAGCTTTGGATTTGGAAGGCAGTGGAATGCTTTAAGGGGGACTTTATGGGTCATCCTAGTCAGAATGTGGAAGACATTGAGGCTAAGGGTGATTTGAACTGTGGTTCTAGAGGTTTCAAAGGAGAAGTTGAACTGTGGTTCTAGAGGTTTCAAAGGAGAAGAATTTTACAGGGTGGCCTATAGACTGTTTTTGTGATGTTTTGGTGAAGAATGTTGCTGCTTTTTGCTCTTGTCTGAAGAGTCTGCATGAGGCTAAGCTGAAAAGACTCAGATTAATTGGATTGACAAAGGAGTCTCAGAAACATCCAGCATAGACATTGTCCTCTGATTTACTCTCAGGAAGACCATTTTGAGCATAGAAAGCTTAGAAAGGAAAAATATAAGACATATATGTTTGAAGTACTGAAGGAGCACTAGGAAGTACAGTAGATCTAAATCCTATATTCAAGGACATTAAATGAAATTAAGGGAGTGTTGACCTCAGGGCTGACCCCACCTAGCTAAGCTTGTTAATGTGTTTGTAGTTAAACAAAGAATAGTTACAGCATGGTACGTGCTATTGCCTGGTTGTTGTTTTCATTTGGACTTTCAATATGGAAGGAACTATAATCCAGATATGGAGGGCATACTTTGATCCAGAACTTGAGGCTAGAAGGCACAGACTTTTGATTCAGATCTTAACATGGAGTGACACACACTATTGATCTTGATCTAGAGGCATAGTGATCATGAAAAGCTTATGCCCAACCATTATGGTACTTGCCTTTAATCCCAGGAGACAGAAACAAACAGATCTTTGAGTCCTAGACCAGCCTGATAAAGAGCAAGTTCTAAGTGAAGAAAAGCTTAGGTCCAGGCATGGTGGTACACACACTTAATGCCAGTATTCAGAAGGCAGAGCAATGCAGATTTCTATATTCAAGGTCAGCCTGGTTTACAGAGCAAGCTTAGTCAATGAAGGAAACTATCAAAACCAGAAAGCTAGCAATGGTGTAATAGAACAAGGGGGACCATGGTCTAGCCCCAGCAAGCAGCAGAACTTGGCAACTTTAGTCATGTGGCTCTGGCTTTAAAGTTAAGACTAGAAGTGGTTACTAGGACAATTGATGCTGGTTAGCTGGAGCTAAGAAATTAGCAGTGATTAAGAAGAAACCAGCATCACTGAGGGGAACTCTTCTGGGAAGTGTTTTCTGAGAGCATAAACAAGCTGTGTTCCAGAGATAGCAAAGGTTGTACCTTGCGCTGCTGCTGGACTTGGTAATGCGTTAGAATCACCCAGGAAGTACTGGTTTTGAAGGCATGAAGGGGTCATGAAGAACAGCTGAGGCTTGGCACTGTGAGAGGCCGTAGAAGGCCACTGGTAAAGGTACAGCCCCAGTTGCAGTTGATAGTTCAGGACTGAGGGTCATGCAAAGAAGTTGAGGCTTGAGACCATGAAGAGAGCCTGTGAGAGGCTATTGGTGAAGCCTAGTTACAGCATAAGACTCCAGGGAATTAGAGATGATAGTACCATGAGATGATCATCCAGAACAGTAGCAGCAGTGGAGTGGAGTCAACTAGAGCCTAAAGTGCTACAGAGGTCAGAGCTGGAGAAGAGACACAAGCCCTTTGGAAGAGTCCAGAAGATGATGTGTGGATCCCAGACACTGGAACAAAGAAGGTGTAATGTTGAAGTTGCCTTGGAGTTGAAGTTGCCTTGGATACCCCAAGATGCTAGAGATATCAGAGCTGTGGGATACCTATTGAGGAAAGCTGCTAACAAGGAGTGGAAACAGTCCAAGAGAAAGAAGTTTGTTGCAGTCAACAAAGATGAAAGAAGTTGGAGATATGAAGATATCAGACAAGAGATATCAGATATGGAGATATCAGATAAGAGATATCAGATATGGAGATGCAAAGTTTGGCATTTGCTCAGCTGGTTTTCTATCTTGTTTGGTCCAGAATTCCCTCACTATGAAGTTTTGGAATGATAATGTATATCCTATGATAATGGAAGCATGTTATCTGCTTTCTGATTTCGATTTTATAGAGGATTACAGTTAAATGATTGGAAGACTCTTAGAAAAACTTTGAACATTGTATTTTTAATATTATTGAGACTGCTATAGATTGTGGGTCTTTTAAATTTGAAACAAATATATTTTGCATTATTCTACAGCTAGGTATGTCCCACTATGTGTTTGAACAATCCTATGAGAACCAGATGGTAGTTTGAATGTGCTTGGCCCAGGGTGTGGCACTATTAGGAGGTGTGGCCTTGTTGGAGTAGGTGTGGCCTTGTTGGAAGAAGTATGTCACTGTGGGGTGGGCTTTGAGACCCTCCTCCTAGCTGCCCATGAGCCAGTTTCTTCTGTTTGCCTTCGGAATCAGATATAGATCTCTCGGCTCCTCTCTCACCACTCCTGCCTAGCTGGACACTGCCATGCTTCCTGCCATGATGATAATGATCTGAACCACAGAACTTGTAAGTCAGCCCCAATTCAGGGTTTCCTTCATATAAGTTGTCTTGGTCATGATATCTCTTCACAGCAGTAAAACCCTAACTAAGACAGTATCTAAACTGTAGATTCTTATCTTTAATAAAAGGTGGATATTGTACTTTGACATTAAGGACTATTTGAAATAAATAACAATCCCCCCAAATCTGCAAAAATATAAAACCAAGCAAAATCTTATTACATCATTTCATAAAGTGTAAACAGATATACAGACAGAATTCACATCTTTCTGTCTTCATTGTGCAATAATTAAATGTCCAAACTGTTACAGGGAACATATTTGATCAATTAATGATCTCTGTCTGGCCTTCAGCACACCTTCCTCAAATCAGTTCCTTCTCCCTAACCAATCTCTTTATATGCTAAACACAGTCTCTCTGTATGGTCAAATGCATTATAATCCAGCTTTCTTTGTCCTCTTCACTCACCCATAGGGGAGCTCTACAAAACTCTGTACTTTTCTTCCTCTGTGTCCTGTCTTTACATCTCTCTGAGTCACCACTTCAACCTACAATATCCATTCCCCATGACCCCTCTTTAAAGTTTCACTCTCTTGTTTGAGAATATAGTTCACTATATCCCAATTTGCTTTATTCCTGAGAACCTTTTTCCATTTACAAACCTAGATTTGACATTATGTTTGAAATAAACATGCCACACTTCTTTGTATGTTTATGCAGTATCTCCCAAAGGAGAATATACTCTTATACTCTTGAGAGTATCTTCTAAATGTTCCATGTCCAGAAGCACTTAGAGCAGTTCATTAAAAAAAAAAAATGCTTACTAACAGCTGTTGATCCACTGACTGGACTACCATAGTTTTCTGCTCCAGAGAAACTAACAAACATGTTTTATCTCCTCAGAAGAGTTTAATAGAACTGGTAAACTGTCAAAGTTTTCACACTGTTCAATTTTAAAATGTTAAATGAATAAAATAAATGTGGGCCATAAAATAATAAAGGCCATAAAAGTTGTATCTTTGATGTATGATAAAACCAAATACTAGCAGTGAATATATTACATTATTCAGAAAATAAAGAGGAATTTTTGGAGTGAAGTACAGATACATTTTGCTTTGAGTTCATTCACATATTTAATCAGGTTTACCAGAAAGCTTATAGTAAAACTCGCACTAGATTGTAAAACACAGAAAAACAGTTGTAATTTAAAATTTAAAGTCATGCTACTCATTTATAAACAGCACTTAATAGAGGAATTAGAAAATATGCGCGCAGACAAGCACTTTAACTGATCCAAAGTTTTAGTTCCTTTTCTGATGCATATTAAGTTCAGCATGTTAGGTTCAGCACGCTGGCCAGCTCCCCCGTGCCTTCTGGTCCCTGTTGGCCTAAGAAAGGACGGATTCCAGAAGGAAGACATCATCTGTGCTTTGTATTAATAATTACAATTCCACAACCCGGGGTGAATACAGTGTAACAGAGACAGTAAATTAGATATTGTTGCTGCCGAGTTTTGGGGGGTGTCTGATTTGGTGTGAGGGGTTCCTGTTCCTTCATGGAGGAAACCAGAAACCAGAAACCAGAAACCAGAAACCTGGCAAGGTTCAGCAGAAAATACACGGACTTGGAGTGGGGGGCGCTTGATTTCTACTTAAATAGCCGAACTTCATGATCCATACATTAATTCACTCTGACTTGGTGCATTTGTATTTTACACTCATTTGGATACATGTAGTGGTATTGGTTGTTGGAATAAAGGTTTACACAGATGAGAAAAACCACACTGCCTCCCTTCCCACTGCTCCCTCCCAGCCACCACACCCCAGATGAGAAGTCTGAAGGTAACATCTCACTGAATTCCTCTTACTGTGACCTTTGGACGCCTTCAGAAAGCCTGTTTTTCGCTGGTCAGAAGTTACCATTGGCTTCTTTATTTTCCCTCCCCACCCGTGGAGGAAAAAAAAACTTTTTGTCCCTGGGAGGGGAAGAGAGGACGAGGTACGGAAAGGTGGTCTAAATAGGAGAGGAGGCAAGGAAGACTGGGGGGCGTGAGGGTCAAAAGTAGTGGAGCTCAGAGGTTTTGGGGGCGCACCGCACTTCCCCCCTCTAGGCCTTTGCAGTCGCCCTCTCCGCCGCGGACACTGGAGAGTTAAGCCAATAAACACGTAAGCGCCGCTCGCTCCCCAATCGGCAAGATGCCTCTCCTGCTCTTGGCTGCATCGCCAGCTTGCAACACTCGGCATCTTTTCTGGAGGCGCCTCCTTCAGCGGCTGCAGATGGCATCCGGCTGCGGGCTCCGGGCTCGCAATTGATTCTCGCCCTTGCCCACCTCGGGTGCACACACGCACCTCTCCCTTCTCCTCCTCCCCTCGCGCTCCTGCTCAGCTCGCGCTCGCCGGGCGGAGGAAGCAGTCGCGGCGGCCGAAGCTGAGCAGCAGCGCTCGTTCTCCCTGACCTAGGAAGAAGCGCCTACCCCGACAGCCGACCCTCGGCTGCCTCCAGCGCCCCCCCACCTTTTGCACCCCAAGGCGGAGGCTCCGGGGACCCCCCTCTCCCAGGCGCTACCATGCTGGACCCTTCGTCCAGCGAAGAGGAGTCGGATGAGATCCTGGAAGAGGAGAGCGGCAAGGAGGTGCTGGGCTCGGCCGCGTCTGGAGCGCGCCTCTCTCCCAGCCGCACCAGCGAGGGATCGGCAGGCAGCGCCGGGATGGGGGGCAGTGGCGCCGGGGCCGGGGTGGGCGCCGGCGGCGGTGGGGGTAGCGGCGCGAGCAGCGGCGGCGGGGCCGGGGGGCTGCAACCCAGCAGCCGCGCCGGCGGCGGCCGGCCTTCCAGCCCTAGCCCGTCGGTGGTGAGTGAGAAGGAGAAGGAAGAGTTGGAGCGGCTGCAGAAGGAGGAGGAGGAGAGGAAGAAGAGGCTGCAGCTGTACGTGTTCGTGATGCGCTGCATCGCCTACCCCTTCAACGCCAAGCAGCCCACCGACATGGCTCGGCGGCAGCAGAAGGTAGGTGCGCCGCGAGGCCGGGGAGCGGCGCCTTATCGTCGCCCGGCAAGCGGGCGGGGCGAACAATAGGAACCCGCGGCGCAGCTGGCGAGGAGGAGCCGGGGAAGGTGAAGACCGCGCCCTGAGACCAGGGGCCCCGTCTTGCCACGGCCCAGCTTGACTCGGGAGATGTCCCTGGGATGGGACAGGGGCCTATGGCACAGCGCTATGCGCACGGGCCTCCCTGCGGGGGGAGCCAGGCGGGAAAGTCCCGCTCGCTCTGTGACCTAAGTGGCGCGGGAAGTGACTTGCAGCTGGCAGCGCCCACAGAGGCCTTGTCGCTTGCGGGGCTCCCTGCGCTCCAGAGTGGCGGCGGCTGCGTTGCGCTCTGGCCCGCCCTCCGGGGCGTGCACTAGGCGGGCGCAGGCTGCTGGCAGGTCAGGGAGCGGGTGTGGAGCTCTAGCAGCTCTGGACTCTTGGGGCAGCGGGCAGCCGCAGGGGCACTCAGAAAAAAAAAAAAAGCCATCTCAGGAAGCGAGGTTTCCCGTGACTTAGCCAAGGGCGCCCCCTCCCAACCTGGTCAGCTGATCGCCACCTAGGGCAACCTAGGGGTCCTCCTGCAGCAGCGCTTTCCTCTTGCCAGCTGTCCCTCCAGTCCTTTCCCACTTCTTCATGGATCCCAGAGCAGGGGCGCGCCTAGTGTGTCCCTGTGCCTGGGGTCAGCACTTCCCCCATACCCGCCTTTGACCATCTTCTCCTCCCAAGGTGACTTCGCCGCCACCTTCTGGCTTCGCTGAGGCTCTCCAAGTCCTCTTGTTACTGGATTGATAAAAGTGCAGCTGCAAACAGCTTCTCGGTTATAGTCATAAAAAGCTTTTTGTGTCTGAGGCAGAGGCAAGGCCATGCCGGCTTTGAGCTGCTTTTGATGGGAGAGAGCCCCCATTACTATCTTCAACCAGAGAAAAGACAAAAGGGAGGTGAGGTCACCAGGGGCAGTGATGAGGATCAGCCAGCAAGGGGTCAGGAGCTCAGGGGGAGTGTGTACACTCAGTTTAGTCTCTGGGAACAAATGAAGCATTTAAGCTTACATGAGGTCAGTTGAACCTGGGAGCCATGAGAGGTTCTAGCCGTAACCCATCATGGCTGTGAGACTATTTCTTAAAATAGTAGTTTAAGAATCGTTGCTGCCATTTAAAACTAAATTTTATGTTGCTCAAGTAAGATGTTGGATCTTTCCATATTTACCTTGTTTCCTTATCTCGAGGTAGAACAGATTGCTCTGTTTGTTTTGCTTATGTGTGTATACGCACCACCCAGCCCTGTCAGTTTATTTTACCTACTACTGCTTGGATGCCAGTTTTATTAAGTCAAAAAGAGTCATTTCCTGGGTGAGAGATAAAAGGTGGGTCATACATACCACCCTCCACCCCCATCCCTGCAATACCCCCTTACTTCTGTAAGGCCTTTTGCTTTCCAACTGTGGTAGGACAGAAATATTAGAGATTGCCAAATTTTGATAAAAATTTTTAGGTTGATTGTGGCTCTACATAGTCAGCTAATCTAGATTTCAGCTTGGAATTGTATTACTTGTCTTTATAGTATGGTAAATTCTACCTTCAAAATCTCATCAAGGACTAAATTAGTCAAAGATGTCCTAGACTTTTGCTATGAAAACTGACTTTAAACAGAATGAAGCAAGACCTTCCATTAGTCAGTCAAAGGCTTTGTAGCTTCGTCCTTTAAATAGATGAGTGGGTCCAGCAGTGGGAGAAAGAAACAAGAAAATCCTATAGGAATCCTGTTCTGTTAAGTTAAAAAACCACTGTGAGACCATGTGTCTCTGATCTGACTGCATAGAGTACCTTACCCCATCCAAAACTCTTATTTGAGGGGAAAGCCTGTTTTTACACATGACCTTTCAACACCAGAGAGACTCCAGCACAGACTGATAACACTGGCTTTCTGTCAAACTATTTTTAGACACTGTAAAAACTATTGCTAAATATACATCCCAGCAAAACAATCCTAGGCCTAGTGACTACAGTGGGAAGAGTATATATATATATATATATATATATATATATATATATATACTCCTTGTTGCTCTGCCTTTTACTGTTTGGTGCATTCTGGAGGAGATAACATTGTTTCTCTTAAAATTCAAACTTTTGAAACTCTGAAAGTAATGGAAAGGTTTGCATACTCATTACGATAAAATTTAAAGCCAATAAATAAAATTGGTAAGCTAATATCAGTCTGGAGCACTATATGCTCCTTGTGACCTAAGGGTGAGCTTTGAACAGACTGGAAACAAGTGTATTACAAAAAGACAGATAAAAATTGATGTGGAGAAAGGGTTAGAAAGATGCAGAAGGCAAAAAGAGAGAGATAGAGACCTGTCTATGCAAATAAATCATGAGACCACGAAAGGGGTGTACTCCAGAGTAGAGTGCACCTTATGAAGCCGGTTTCCAACTTCAGGTATGTACAATGTGCAAGGCGCTCCATTTGGGCCATTTTAACAAAGTCCTTGCTTTATTATTTGAACAGTTTAAGTTAACTGAAAAAAAAAAACAGGGACTACAATACACAGTTCCCACATGCAGAAGTAAGTTTCCTATGCTGTTAATTACTTGGCAGAATTATATAAGTCAGGAAGAGCTGAAGTAATACGTTGCCAGTAAAGTCTATAGTTTTTTTTTTGTCTGAATTCATTTTCTGTTCTTACATCATATCTGCTTTTGTTTTGGTGGTACCAGCACTCCAGCCCAGAGTCTGAGATATGAAAAGCAAGTGGATCCAGTGCTTGCCCTGGCATTCTCAGCCCCTAAGATCATTTTGAATTCTTCTAAGAACCCTGACATAATTGCTAAGATCACTCTGAAACTCAAAGAGGTTGTAATAGTTTGCCTGAAGTATAATGAATGCAGACAAAAGAGTAGGCATTGAGCCAAGGGGTGGTCTGATACCAAATCCTAAATTCTGAATAGGAGACACTGGCCATAAATAGTCTAGAGTGTACAAACAGGAGGCTAGCACATGGATAGCATGTCATGCATCCTTCTGTACAAAGTGATATTTATCATTTCCTCAAGAAAGGCTTATTCCTTTTCACCTGGGCACCCATCAGATAGTCAACATAGACATAAAGAACACAAAGTAAAAGCCAGGCACAATAGCTGGTGAATCTGCTGGGTACCCTTCTCTTTCTGTTACCCCACCCCCACCCTCTTTTTTAAACATTGTTAAAACTGAAAGGAAAAATACATTCCTTCAGGAGAACAGTGAGGAGAGGCAGAGGAAGAAGATAATGCTTTTTTTGGACAATGCTGATAGTTAACACTATTTTATTGGAATGAAAAAAATTCTTGGCATCCAGCCAATCTCTTCAATGTAAAGAAATGACTGTAACAGACATTTTTTAAAAAATGTATTTTTTTTTACCATTTATAAATATTTTTTGTCTTTTCTACTGAGTCTGACATGGTGGTTCTGGGTCATTTATGACCCAAAGAAAATCTCTCCCAATGAGACTCATACAATACCAGTTCAGCAACTCACATGGCAATAGCTCTCTGCTTTTTCTATTTCCTCCCCAAAATGCTAAAGCAAATACCTAGAGATGGCATGGCAGAGCTACACCATCTGTTTGTAAGTTACATAGTAATGGTGATGGGTGGCTACCTCATGTGAACCAGCTACTTATAGACGCTGCAAAGGGAATGTGAAACCTGGCACTGTAAACAATCGTGTGTAATATTTAGATTGACAGGAGGACTTTTAGTTAGGCAGTCGTTAATCATAATTCCTGGATCATAGATTCTCTCATGTGGATCTTTGTGTGCTTCCCAAATGTATATGTGTGCTCTTGTGTGTATGCTTACATGATGTTGGAAAAGAGCCTTCCAAAACTGTATCTACTTCAGCACAACTATTTCATTCAAGAGAACTTTATGCCTGGATGAAATGTATCTTAAATTCAAACTATTCTTTTCTATATGATTCAGCTTATATCTTTCCATGAAATTATGGCTACCATTGAGTCACTGTTTGCTACAGAGATTCCATCTTTCTCATTTACTTGTTTTCCTTTATTGATCATATTTTAGAAGCTATAGCTTTCATGAAAATCAAGACCCAGTCCCGTATAACTCTGTATGCCCATAAGTCTTATGCTTGCTCCATTCCTAGCTTTAGGCACCTAGGTTGCTCTACTATTCAAAATATCTTAATCATTGCTCTGCCAATGCATATTATCTGCATTTTAAAATATAAACTATTCTAATACATCAAGACAATAAGTGACTTACCTGATTTCCTTCCAACAGAATTATGTCTTTCTTTATCAAGAGAATAATCTGCCTTTTGGCCCCTGCTCCCAAGTCTGTTTGGTGTAGTGATAAGGAACAATTTATTATACATTGTCCTGGCATAAACTACATTCTGAAGATGCAGAATAGAAAAATAATGGGACCTTCTTGCCTCATTGCACATCTGGAATAGCCTTCTGCTTTCTGGCAGCTGGACTCAAGAATGAAGGAAATTAAATCTTTCATTCCTGAAGACTCATACTCTATAAAGTAATGAAAGTCAAACGACTCACAGATCTTTTCTATGAAAAAGCAAATGAATGCAAAACCATAGGTTATCACATTGAAATATGAGAGTAATTGACTTGGGGCCAAGGGGAGTGATGAAGGGAGTTCTCCCTTAGAACTAACTCCAAACAAGCAAACAGATGCTCACTGCTGTATGCACTGAGCCAGGCTGGGTGGCCAAACCAAGACACATGTGCCATCTTGTTCTTGAACTGGAAGAGTTTTTGATTTGGTTTGGAAGATAGCAGACACAGGAATCAAATAAGTTGAGAGTAGGGAAGAGATTACTAGAGAAGACGTTGGTTACAAATGCTAAAGAGGAAATGGGTGGTGTAATCATGTGTACCCAGATTGAATTTATGCCAGGAAAATCATCGTAAAGCACTAGGGTTGTCTTGTAGAATTACTATAATTTTTCTGGATTGGGTACTAGAAATTTCAAGTCAGACAAACTAGAATTTTCTAGTCGGGGGGCGGGGGGAAACCTTGAGGTAGCAAGAATGTGGAAAAGAATCACTGTTTGACTGACACTTGTAGACTGTTCTAAGTGACCAAAACCTAAGTCAAGTAACTTAAAATAAAACACAAAGCAGAGGTTGGATCTATCAAGATGTAAAAGCCTCAGCTCAAAAGCGATGGAAGGCATGGCTGGATCCTGGAGTTCAGATGACTTTGTCATAATTCTGGATATTAAAAATTTACAAAACTGAAAGGCGAGTGATGAGGAGAGTTCTCCCTGGAAGCATGTGCCCTGTTTTTAAATTAGTTCTCTGTTCAAGCTTTTCTATGATCAAAAATTTTAATTTCTAACTTTTCATCTGGTTAACTTCATGGCAATATTAGGACAGAATTTCTGTGTATTTGTAAAAAGCAATAAAAAGAAGACTCAACTGCCATCACTTAAACAATAGAATGCATATCACTTTTTACCTAATTATATTTGTTCCAAGAAGGAAACAATATATGTCTAAATGATATAATAGCAGTGCTGTGGACCTTGCCAAATCCTTTTCTTCTTTATGTTGCTTAACAGATACTGACTGTCTGACCCTAGCCCCTGGGAAGCATTCCTGGGAGAGAATCTGGCATTTGGAACACTGTGTTCCCTGTTTCTGGCAACAGTTCTTGTTTTCTTGTTAGAATGAGATTCATCATTTCTGCAGAATTAGAGGCTTGATGGTCAGCACTACCTCATTAAATTTTTATTGGTCAATCCAAGCCTATAATAGAATTACTTTTCTGTTCTTATCAGATAACAAAGGAGGGAGACAGTTGGTGATTAGAGTCTGGTCATTACTATTTGAGTCTTGATGAACAGTAAAGACAGCAGCTAAGAGCTTAGACTTTGAGGTTTGGGATTATTTCCTGCTTATATCAGCTAGTTATAGACTCTGTGATCTTGTGCAATTTATTTATTCTATCAGAGGTTCAGTGTATACATCAGCAAAATAGAGGGCAGCAGTTGTCCTGTCATCTTAGGGTTATTATGAAAAGTAAGATAATATAGTGAAGCTTTTAGAATAGCCATCTGACAGTTGGAAAGTGTAAAATAAGCATTGGTTCTTGCATTGGCAATGTTTATACATACACACAAACATGTATTTATACGTGTCCATATACATACATATACACATACATATATGACACCATCTTATTTTTATCTGAAAGGCAGTGAGAACTAATATATGTGAAGTACTGTCATGTTAATGGAATGTATTTCTAGTTTCTAGCATCAGCAACATAAGCAGATCTAGAAAATCAGGTGGTTGTCATTACAGCATCTTCTACAGACTAGATGGAGCCAAGTAAGCAATATATCTCTGTCTTCCTTTATGCTCAGATGCTTTAATAATTTTATTCAAAAAAGGATCAGTTTATCCAGGTTTTAAAAATGTCTTTGAACATGCAATTTTTTTCATGACTAACACCATACACACACTAATGGAAAGACTTGCTACATGCTTAACTGAGGACTCTGATAGAGCCTTGAGCCACCCAGGTGGCTTATGGTGGGACTCTTAGAGTTTTTTTTCTCCTTGTCACCTTTCTTCTCCCACCTTATGCTCTCTGTCACAGAACAGGTTACTTTGTTTCTTCAAGTCTGGATATTTTCATCTTGATACAATAGCTCTTTTACAAAGGTTGGTTTAACTTTGTAGGATCAAAGTGTTGCCATTACTAATGAGAAGTGCATTATGTTTGTGTAAAGTGTAGATTCTCATCATTGTATGACTTATAGTTTTACACACACACACACACACACACACACACACACACACACACACACACACACACACACACAGACTTACAGGAACAGTCAGCGTACAACAGACCCAATAATAAAGTACTTTACCTCCACATAGTTTTATTCCATGGTTTAAATTTCTGCTCACCCTTGTGAGCTGGCAGCTATATGGCCTAAGTTACTATTCATGACACTATGACCAAATAAATATCTTTTCTTTGATTGAGGAATGATGGAGAAGGTACATTTAAAGTTTGTGTGCTGTCCACTGGGACAGGATAGACATAGTAGAGTCCATGGTGGCTTTGGCAGTGGGAGCATGAGACTGCTTGCTAGCCAAGAGCCAAGACTTGGCCAGAACCAGACCTGGATTATGACTCATAAGGCTCTCTATAGCCCAACATCATCCTAAAGGATCTAGAGCCCACTGAAATAGCATCACCATTCAGGAACCTACATTTCCAACATATGAACCTGAGAAGAATCCTTCACATTCAAATCCTAACAAGTCTATTCCCCATCCCCTTCTTAAAAGAGAAACATATTAAATGCGTAACAAGTTTTTTTTACAGAGTGTCCATGTTGGAGAATTTTTCACGGTAGCAGTCATAATAGCATTGATGCATATATGTTCCCCCAAGGTCACCGTACCGTTTTTTACTGTTGTAATCTTTGCTGGAACTGCTGCTTACTCTAGATTGTCTCTTTCCTCTTACTTCTCTGATTCACTCTATCTCTCTTTTAACTTACTCTAGTGTCAGCTCCTTTAGGACACCTTCCCAAGCCTTTACACTGGACCACTTCGCACACAGCTCTGTGATCTGAGTCCATTCTACCTCCTGTGCACAGTACTTACATTACTTTTTGCATGCCTCTCTCCTTCCCAGGCAGGGCCACTTCACTTTTTCTCAATCCTTCACCTAACAAACAATAGAACAGAGTAGGTTCTTAGGAAATGTTGAAAATCCACAGTGACATTCTATTTTCTAGCAGGTTTTGAAAGGAAGGCAGTTAAGGATTCTGAATTGCAGCCTTAGACACATAATTTCTTTACTTTTATGAAAAAGTTAACCAGGGTCCTAAAGTATTTCAAGATAATTATCAGAGAAACACACTATCAGTTACCTCCACACATGCTTTGTTTATACTGAGAGTTGACAACTATGTGGGTCCTTTGTGAAGAAAAGTCTTTTAAAACCATATGACAATTATGAGTTTCTTACAACAGCTGAATATAGTTAAACATGAATCATCATGATGTATGTTTGAATGGCCAGACAGGAAGCTATGAAGTGAGTGTGTCTGGATAGGATATAGATTCTGTGATGGGATGTGTCCAACTTGCCACCCCTGGAAACAGGAAAAGGAAACAACACTATAGGACAGTTTAGAGGTTGCCAAAGTTCTGGGATCTGTAAATTCTCTATGTTTTAGCATATGTGCTGCTGAAGCAAGCACAATTCTATATGTTTTGCATAGGTAAATATACCTCTTTTATCTACATTTAGAAGACTTCAGCATTATTTTCTCTGTTCTTTTAACATAAGTAAGCTGTCCCTTCCAGATTTGGTTGAATTTGAATAAGTAATAACTATAGGATTCTTGCACATTAGTATAGTAATAAGAATGTTATGGGTATGAAATATCTATAATGTGATTTAATTATTTCTGGGTATGGTCTTTTCTAATACCTCTCTTGGTCAAAGGAAAAAATAGTGTTTTCAGTTTTATCATTTTCTTTTTAACAACTGTAAGAAAGGTCTGTAACACTTTCAAAAAGACAATGGGGTTTTGGCAAAAGCACAGAGTGGCTCAGGCAATCAACTGTGCCACTTCAGAAGGCAAAAGGAAAACCGTGAAAATTCTTGCAAATAATCATGCCTTCTGTTGCCCATGTAGAAAACAGCTTTTGGGTGTGGATGGTAGGAATGGCGTTGTTTAAGCAAATTTGAAGTGTAACTTGAACATCTACTTTGGCGATCTTTCTGACAAGTGTAGCAACTGTTGTCTATAAGGCAGTGTGTCATAACATACTGTGTTTAGAACATTTCCTGGGGGTTCTTCCATATTCAATTTTTGTTTGTTAGACATCATCAGACAATGTTATACATTGTTTTGAGCCACTTCTAAAAATAAGAAATTCACTGGATTCTGTAGGCAAAACACCCAAAGCCATTTTAGACAGCCCCTCACCTCCTGTATCTACTGATCTGCCTAAGAAATTGAGGTGTACCCATATAGTAAAACTAGTGTATGTGAGGTGAGTTTATTTTATTAGTGTGTGTGTATGTGTGTGTGCGCGCGCATATATACATATAAAGACTACCGTGGCACACGTGGTGAAGTTAGAAGGTAATACTCAGGAGTTAATTCTCTCTTTTTTGTTTGTTTGTTTGTTTGTTTGTTTGTTTTTGTTTTTCGAGACAGGGTTTCTCTGTATAGCCCTGGCTGTCCTGGAACTCACTTTGTAGACCAGGCTGGCCTCGAACTCAGAAATCCACCTGCCTCTGCCTCCCGAGTGCTGGGATTAAAGGCGTGCACCACCACGCCCAATGTTAATTCTCTCTTTCCACAGTGGGTTCCTGGGATTGAACTCCTGTTAACATGTTGGTGTGTCAAGCACTTTTATCCACAACCATTTCATCAGCCATGATTTTAAATATTGGTCTTTTCTCCAGGTGCCTGTTCTTGGCCTTTCTTGGGGATGATTATGTCCCCTACAAAATTCATATAGAAGAGCACTGATCTCAGAACCTCTTAATGAGACTTTAATGAAAATAACACATTTGAAGATGAGTCTCTCCTAATTCATTATAACTGATGTTTATAGAGTAGGATCATTTGGACCCTGAGACATGCACATTGAGAAAATTCTCAGAGAAGAGGAAGGCAGAGACTAGAATGATGCTTCTACAAGCAATGACCAGGAAAGATTGTCCTAGAAATCCAGAAGCTAGGGAGAGGCTCAGAGAAGATTCCTTCTCCCATTCCTGATGAGCCACCTCTACCACCACCATGACCCCTATTCTGAAGACAGGTTTATGCTTCATTAAAGTCCTAATTAATACAACCCTCTCCTGAGCTATGTCTCATCTATAGCAGCATCAGTACTAACAATAGCCACCCACATCACCACATTTCCAATTCTCATACCTTTGTCTCCAGAACAGAGCTTTTCCCATTTTGACAGTACTGGGTGTCCAGATGTTTTCATTAACTCTGCTCAAGGTGTGGCTGCAGACAGTTGGGAGCCAGTGATTAGCTTCTTGTGATTTATAGTGAGGCTAGGAACTTGGATCAGAATGCAAATTATTCTACACTCTTTCTTTTGGTAGAAGGCCTTGCTGCAGGAGGATTGTCAGCCAATTTGAGCAATGTATGCAGTGATGAGGCTGATGTAGTTGGAGCATAAGACTTTTATCTTGACCACAGCCCGCTGAAGTCACAGGTCTACAAACTATGTATAGGAGAATACAACGTTTCATGGCATTGCCCTTAGATGTCCTTAAACCACTCAACAGTAACTGTATTTTCTCACCCAGATCCTTTGCTTCTGCATTTTCTGCTCAATGAGACCAAGCAGTACATTCATATATCTAAGTTGTCCAAGGCAGAAATGTGCGATCCAGCTTTACAGCTTTACTCATGCTCATCCTCACAATTATGCACATCCTGTACAGATTCTATTGATGTACTTTATTAAATTACTCATTGCCTTATCCTCTTTCTGCCTTTCATAGCTCATGGACCTGCTTTGGGTCCTCAAGCTTGAATGCATGCATAGTTTCATGAATCTTCTGTCTTATTCTTTTTGCTGTGATGAAATAAATAAATCTGAAAAAAAGCAACTTAAAGGAGAAAGAATCTATTTTGACTCACGGTTTGAGGTCACAACCATGATTACCATGAGGCCATAATGGCAGGGGCTTGGGGAAGCTGGTCACATTTCAGTCAAAGTCAAGAAGGGTTTCTATTACTATGAAGATACACCGTGGCCACGGCAACTCTTATAAAGTAAAACATTTAATTGGGATGGTCTTGCATACAGTTCAGAAGTTTAGTTCATTATTACCATGGTGGGAAGCATGGCAGCATCCAGGTAGACATGATGCTATAGAAGAAGCATAGAGTTCTACATCTGGGTCAGCCAGCAGCAGGAAAGGGAAAATGACACTGGATCTGGCTTGAGCCTCTGAAACTTCAAAATCTACCTAAGTAACACACTTCCTCTAAAAAGACCACACCTATTCCAACAAGGGGACATGTAATAATACTACTCCCTTTGAGACTATAGAGGCCATTTTCATTCAAACCACCACACTGGTGCTCAGCTAGGTGTCTCCCTTTGCTGCATCCCACGATCCAAGGCCAGAGTACTGCCTTACTCCTTCAGGGTAGGTCTTTGCACTTTAATTAACCTAAGCAACATAATCACTCACAGGCATTTGAAGGCCAATCCATTCTAAACAGTCCCTCACTGCTGTGCTCCAAGGCTTGCCTTCTAAGTGATTGTAGATACTGACTGTCAAATTGACAGTTAATTTTAGCATCACACCTTCTGACAGGCCTCTGGCCTCCTTTCTTGTCCATAACCCTCCCAGCTACCAGAGGGATCTTTCAGAAGCAAATTCAGACTTAACCAGAATTCTTCTGCAGCTTGCTATTGTATATAAAGAATAAAGCCCAAAGTTACATACATGACATCGCTCCATTCCCATCAATCCTCAGTTCTTACAGTTTCTGTGCATGTCAGTTTGGCATTGGCCCATTAGTCTCTGGCCATCCCTGAAGCATCCATGTGTTCTTAGCCCTCAAGGTTCTTGGTATTCCTGATTAAAACCCCACCACCACTATCACTCCTCTCAGTAGATGACTGCATTCAGTTATTACAAAGAACAAAAGGGAATAGTGAAGATTTCTGGTGTGTAGCCTGTGTAGTCCTTGTTCTGTATATTTGCAAGCCTTTTATAATTTAATAACTGCACAAGGTAGTGATCAGTTTTCTTAACCTTACAGAGATGAGGAACCAAAGTAGTTAATAAACCCACCTGGGTCACACATTTAGTAAACAGAAGAGCTGTGTTGTAACCAAAGCACTATAACTCCAGTCTCTGCATGTCACTCTGTGTTTATTAACAATATTAGACCATTGGGTCCATCACATCTCAGTTTTCCATTTTTTTAAAAATACATATATTTATAGAAACCACTGATTTACTGTGTTCCAGTGGTACCTGACAGTCCCTACACAGAACAAGTGTTAAACAAACAGGCAATGCATGTGTTCATGATTGCTTATAGAATGGCCATATTTATAGTCTATCTACTCATATATCATTCACTAAAACAACCCCTTGAGTAGACAGGCCATGTATTGGAATTCCCTGTTTTGTCAGGAATAAAAACATGACCCAGAGAGTTCCTCCTAGTTGGAAAGAATGGCAGAGGACTGGAGTAAACCTCCTGCATGAATCTAGGTCTCTCTCCTCTGAGATGTTGGTCCCAGACTCATACTGATAGTGCCCTGGTCACTGTAGCCTTGGAAGGCCAACTACTTCATAACAGATACATTAAAATGTACCTTACATTCCATGTCTAACTCTTTTGTTTTAAAAACTTGTAATGTATTGTTTCTCACACTAGCTGTATAAAATGGTTAATGAATCATTTCCCATGGATTAGGTTTTGTTTTGTTTTGTTTTTGTTTTTGTTTTATAGGAACCTTGTAAATGGAAACAATGTCTCCAATGATTTGGAATTATGAAAATATTTATGAGGACTAAATTTTAAAATGAAGATGACATGTTTTAGGATGCAGTTGAGGGCTTATTTCAATTGTATTCCATTAAATTAATGTGTTTTATTTATGTTTCCAGACTTTGTACTATTTCAGGATCTAAAAATTTCCTTGTCTTTTACAAGATTTTGTGAAGCGACTACTATGTGTTTATTTTTGTTGTTTTTATTTTATTTTATGTATATGGGTTTTGGTCTTTTGTTGTAGTTAGTTAGGTGTTTTTGTTTGTTTGTTTTTGTTTTTTGTCTGCATGCATGTGTGTGTACCACATACATGCCTGGTGCTTGAGAAGGTCAGAAAAAGGAGTCAGATTCTCTGGAAGTATAGTTACAGACAGCTGTGAACTGCCATGTAGGATCTGGGAATCGAACCTGGGTCCTCTGAAAGGTATAGTGCTCTAAACTGCTCAACCATCTATCCAAAGGTACTATCTGGATTAATGCTGATTAATAATGTCCAAAGTAGTGGGCCTTTTTTGAAGAGATAAAAGAGGCTTTCAACTGTTCAGGGCCTAAAACCTACACAGCAATTCTGAAGACACCTCAGAGGACAGATGAGATTGTAAATGATACTAACATTAGAGAGAAAAAGATGTTTACAGATAGAGGTTCCTCTATGTCAGTCCATGGAGAGGTGGACATTCACCTGAAGACTAGGGAAGCCTTAGGACCTTGAGCTGGGCAGTAGTCTGACCAGTAGAATGTTTTGATCATGTTTTGTGCATCCATATGTGTGCATGTATACAGAAAGGCCAAATGTCAACATGGTGCATCTTCCTCGAGTACTTTCCACCTAATTCATTGTGACAGGCTCGCTCAGTCAACGTGGGATTCATAGACTCCATAGGCAGCTAGACAATGAGCTGTAAGAGTCCCTCTGTCTCTGACCCCAGTACTAGGGTCAGAGATGTTGTGCCTGGTTTGGAGGTAGGCACTGGGGATTTAAATTCAAGTCCTCTTGCTTATGCAGCAGGCACCTTAGGACTTGTATATGACTGGCACGCCTTCCCAACCCAAGCAGATTGTGTAGAGAAAAGACAAAGGAGGAATACAAATGGCTTCACATGGAAAGAAAAGGTCCTAAGTTAGGTTTGAGTATAATGTTTAGCACTTCATTGTTCTGTGGGAAAGTTTGTGGGAAATCTCATGACATTCTTCCCTGTATGTATAGACAGTAGTTCTGGAGCACTTTCTCAGAGCTGTTGCTGATACTTGGCTTTATTTTATCATATTAGCGTTTCTTTGTTGATCATCCTGTGTGGAATGTGTATGTTGCTTTTCTGCAAAACTAACTAATGACAAGCAAGGTGCCTACCCCTTTAAGTTTCATATAAATTCAGTGAACAATGTTCTGATGCAAGTATTCTCCTGAGCAACATGTGGAGAATCATGATCAAGCTTATGCCCAACCCAAAAGAGCACAATACTACAATAAGGTTGGGTAAATACCAGGTCCACGAAAGGACATAGGAACTCCAGTTTTATAATGTAGGGATAGGGTCCTTCCTAAAGAAAGAATTGATAAAAATGTCCAGCCATACTATAAGTGTCCCACTACCTTGTGATTCCACTCTGCAGTGGAATTCACAGGCACTTGGGGGACAAGATACATTCACTTCCACATTTGTCACTGTTCCCCAAGTAGAAGGAGCCAGGTGTTAGTAGGAAGATTCCAGGAAAGCTCTTTGGCCACTTGCTGACATTAAGGAGTAAGCATCATATTTCCACTTATCTGTCTCTTCTCCCACATTCTTGGTACCATCACCTTTCCTATCTCTTATGTTCTTGGTGGCTATAGGGTAAGCACCTAAGTAGAAGGGTCGACAAAGGAATGACCCAGTACCAGCCCAGGCTTCCAAAGTTCCAACATAATGCTTTTGTTTTCCATTATTAGACATGGTTAAGCTTGACACTTATTTTAATTAATCAGAGGCATGTCTTCATGACCCCAGCAGCACTACTAAACAACTCTGGCTCTACACTTAGGCCAAAGAGCTTTCATGTTTCCCCCACTCTGTTTCTCTGAAGTGAGCTTAAGCTTTTCACTCAGTCAATATTCGACTAGGATTTGAGTCCAAAGCCTTTGTTGGGCTTTAGAGAAAGCATCACTTGGATTTTACACATACCTTCAGTTGTTAGAGTGAGAAAACTAATCTATCATTTCCCCCAAAGAAACACATGGCTGATGCAGCCTAATCTAAATATTATGCGAATTTAAGTGTTTCCTTCCTTATGAATTGACAAGAAATAACAGGAAGGGAACAGGATCCCTGAAAAGGAAACCAAAGTGTCCCTCAAATACACTGTGGGGAGTTCTGAGCCTCAGAGCATCCCTCTTTGCAACCACAAGGAAGAGCTCCGTGTATTTCTGCTTTGTGTTTTCATCTGGAGACTTCAAAGGGAAAGCTTCGTAATTACTATCCATTTTCTAATCCTTAACTTTTGGTTTCCAGCAGCTATTATTCGACATTATATTTGTTACTGAGTATGGTTTACTATATTTGTTACAAATATATTGCTTAATATATTTGTTACTATACTTTCACAACAGCAACAACAACAATTAAAAACATAACACCAACGATTTTCGACAATATAGCAACATAGATATCTAGAGAATGTGACAATTTTGCTTGACTTGTTATTTGCCAAATTAACTTGCTTCCCTGAAAATCATATTCCTCCTGGCAACAGTGATATGAGGAGACATTTGCATATTAGAGTTTACAATTATTCTGTAACCCCAAACCTACATCAGCAGGACATACCATAAATAAATAAATAGCATGAATAAATCACATGAAGCAATGTGGATAATTTAAAATTTTAGTTAACACAGTCAGTCAGCATAGACAGCCCTTTAAAAATGATGCAGTGAACACACTGGTTGTACTTTGAAGTAATATTATATCCAATTTATACTAAAGTAATATTATATACTATTTTATAAGCATTTTGCCTACTAAAAGAAGAAAAATCTTATCAAGGCATTGAATAGAAAATGAAAGTTTGTTTTCCTTCTAATTAACTTCATAGCAAATCATGTTACGAATGTATCATAATAGAAACAAAACACATGCTTTGCCTGTCAGTCCCCAGTGCTGAGATCATGAGCTCACATGAGTTAATGTGGGGACAGGGAGGAACCGAGGCTTCCGTGACTAATGGACCAACACACTACCAACTCTACATCCCCAGCACCAGAACGGGTGTTTTATTGGTGGAAACTCTACTTTCCTTCTGTAATTGTTTGAGATTTCATATAATGAAAGAACTTCTCCACCTAAAGATTATAAAGCTACCCAAGAATTTTTTTCTACTATTTTTATTGTTAATTTTTCATCATTGCATTGGAGACTCATCTGACATTTGTATTGTAACTGATGGATTTAATAAATCATGCAAGGAACTTCACTACTAACAGACATCCACACCTGCTGTACATGGAGAGCAGCGAAATCTTCGTGGCTGTGTCCAAACGGAAAGTTTGATCAATGAGTAGCCTTCGTTTCAGATAGGTGGCAGGGAGAGGTGAGATGTGCTGGGGGGAAACTTGGTTTTGGAAGGCTGAAGAAGGGATGAGAGAAATGATTAAAAGTTTGAGGCTAGCCTGGGCTATCTAGGCAGATTCTGTCAATAAATAAACAAACAAACAACGCTAAAATGTAAAAAAAACTCTACCTAGTCAGAATTATTTTGCTTTATGAAGAGTCAGATTTTCTCTGGCTGAGTACTCCATGCTGGCTGGCCTGAGTGCTTCTGGGTGATTCTCTTGTTCTCCTCCTCCACCAAAGGAGAGCTGGGGTGCATGTGAGTGCTACCCCATCCTGATTTTTAAGTAGCTCCTGGGAATAGAACCCTTGGGTTTCAGGCTAGTGCAATAAGACGTTTTGCTCACTGGTCCTTGTCCTCCTCACTCAACCCTCTCATTTTAATTAAGGCTAATGTCATTATGACATCATGTGCCTTTATCCAGAAATCTTTGTGTTATTCTAAGTTGTTGATGTACCTTATTTTGCTTTTGCAATTTTAAAATCTTTAATGTTACTATTAAGTGTGCTCTCAAGTGAAATGCAATATTTATTAGACTATTCCCTCTTAAATAACTGACTGGTTTAACTAAAACTCTCTGTTCCCTCCTCAAAACATGGAATTTGAGGATTGATGGCTGCTCCAATCCATCTGGACACTTTCACCTCCTTCAGCTAGATATATGCTTAGAATAATGGGACTTCCCAGGCCTGTTTAAGCTAGGTTTTGTGACTGTAATGTAACACACTAATTACAATTCTGTAATTCAATCAAATATGGTATAATCTAATGACATGATTGAGAAAACAAAGTCTTTCTTTGCATTAACCTAACCAACTAATTTGATCACATTGAGAATGCCATTAAATTGTAGCTGACAAAACCACAGTGGAATTAGGGCACAGATAGAGGGACTGTTTAATCATGTCAACATTGGAGGGGCAGAGACAGAAAGTACAGGTTTCTGAAGTTACCCCAGTGGACTGGAGAATTCTCCAAGACTTTTAGAGAACTCTACTCAGGCCACACTGGGATTTGTGGCTTTGGTACTGTAAAGAATTTCAGAGCAGCTAACATAACTAGAGTTGGTATTTTATGAAGATGTTTTAATATAGTTTTAAGCACAGGAGTAAGAGGGAAAAAAGGCGATTGAAGTGGAAACTTAAGGGTTCTTTGGAAAGTCAGTTAGGGCAAATACATGAAGGAATGTTTCCCTGAAGTAGTCACAAGAGAGAGGATGTTCTGCTAAAGCAAGCATGTGAAAGAACATATAGTGAAGAATTCTTTGCTAAGAACACGCATGCATTGGTCTGCCTTACATTGCATAGTTGAGCTGCATTTGTGAGGATTCCATAGAGAGAAATGACCAAAAATGTCTGGTGTGCTGCAGTTTCTTGCCACTACTGTGGACTTGGGCTGATGTTTGGAGGGTATAAATAGAACATGACGTGAAAGAGGCTGAGCTAGGCTTGATCATAGAACTAGCTGTGCAAGGCTTGTGGGTCTCACATCTTCACTGATTTTCACTTCTCTGAGAGAGGCACAGCCTAGAACTTCTCATGGGGTTCCTCCTGGTCCCTCCTGCTGACTCATGCTGAGGTTGAGGCCTGACTGTCTGCTAGGTAGTGCCACTACTACTGATTCACATTTGCTATCCTGACTTTACCAAACTGGACTGCTGGTGTATCTGTGAAGTGTTTGCAAGTGGACTGAGCTGTCATTGTGGACCTATGAACTGAACCGCTGATTTCCATACAACACAGAATAGAGCTGCTCCAAAGAACCTTTCTAAACAAGTCCACTTCCCCCATGTCCTTTCTTCCCACTACTTCTGGTAGGTGGTGGGCTAAAAGGGAGGTTAAAGTGCTTAAGAGCCAACATTAAAAATAAGGATTGGAAAATTAAAGTTACGGGTGACTGGAAGAAAAACCAACCTAAGAACATAAGTATGGGCTTCTCTCTGAAGCATCTTGGAAGTGAGAAATATCCAATTGCGGGACCAGGCTCATTAAAAAACAAACAAACAAACAAACAAACAAAACAAAAACCCAGCCAATTGAAAAATACAGTAGTCATAGAGAAAATTTTGATTAGGCTTGAAGTTTCTATCATCAAAATGAGGGAACTGGAGAGGTGGTTCAGTGGTAAAGAACACTGATTGCTCTTGCAGAGAGGATCAGTCCTCAGAACCCACTTGGCAGCTTTTAACTATAAGGCAAAACACATGCACTCCATCACACACACACACACACACACACACACACACACACACACACACACACACACACCACACACTTACTTCTTTTTGTTTTGTTTTGTTTTGTTTTGTTGCTTTTTTGAGACAAGGTTTCTCGGTATAGCCCTGGCTTTCCTGGAACTCACTTTGTAGACCAGGCTGGCCTTGAACTCAGAAATCCGCCTGCCTCTACCTCCCGAGTGCTGGGATTAAAGGAGTGTGCCACACACTTACTTCTTAAACTTAAATTCAATGCTCTTATTCGAGATTCTCAGACTTATCTGAAGAAAAGAAGGAGGCCAATACAAGGTCATTCCTTAAGCTGCTGTCATTGTTACATCCCACAGAATCTCTCCCTACAAAGGGACTGGTAACCCTCTGTCAGCCTTTACGCAGGCTTGTGCAACAAATGTTAATTATGCCAGAGTTCTTGCTCTCAGCTAGTAAAAGGCTCTGGTCTAACCAGGTTAAAGGTCTCATTCTCTTCCCTTGTCTCTATAACTTCCCTGTCTTTTAATCCTGTTCCTAGACATATTATCTCTTTAAAGGCTTAGGTTTTCCCTTCTGCTTTAGGAGTGATAACTAGAAATTGTTGATGATCTACTAAAGTTATTTTTTAAAAGGATGTGTATAAGCGAGAAAACCCATCCATAATAGCAAACTTTACAGCAGAAGCTGGAAAGTGAATAATCGTAAATTGTGAATGAAATTAGGTGCTTGTCACTTTTTTGATATACATGTCTAACTAAATTTTACAAAGCTAACTTAAAAAATGTCCCATGATTGCTCTAGACAAGAAGAATGTCACCATATGCTTAAGTTTCTGTTGGTACAGACAAAACAGAAATTAACAATATATATCTACAACTCTAAGAAGTTTTAATCAACACTTAGTGTTTTGGGGAAAATCACTTACAGCAAATTAAATAATAAATTGCTTATGTTTACTGTTTTACCCTGATTTTGTTGGTTAGCAGTTCTCTTTATAATTAATTATGGCAGGGAGCACAATGAATAAATGTATAAAAAATTAAATCAGGAAAATTTTACATAGTTTTAGCTTAGAAGTTGTTAAAAAATAATTGGAAAATATGTCTAGTAAAAATTGAGGATCCTCCAAGAAAGGAGAATTGGATTTCTGTTCTGACATCTAAATAACTCCTCCTGGCTGGCCAGATGGCTCCACAGTAACCACACTTGCTGCCAAGCATGCTGACCTGAGTTTGGTTCCTAGAATGTCCATGGGGGTGGGGGGAGAACCGACTCTCAAAAGTCACTCCCTAGCTTCCACAGATGTGTAACAGAAAGCAAGCACCCACCCTCCACCAAATCAATAAATTTCAAAAATGACTGAAAGTATATTGGATAAACATTTCTCTATTTGCATTGTTGAAATGAAAATAATAATATGAGTCATCTAAGTTCTGAAAAAAATCGAACACCTAATATTCTTAACTCCATTTAAATTGTATTATTTGCCCCTTCAAGGAAGACTTTGTACAGAGAGGAGATGCTTCAGACCCTGTACAAAAGCTACGTATTGAGAAGGAAACAAGGAAATCAGAATTGTATATTCTTATAACTATATAATCCCAGCCAACAAGACATGTAAAATTTTTGTAATTTGGGCTTTTCTCAATATTTGGTGGTATTTTTTATCCATACTCACACCCACACAGGAAAGTAACATATAAACCCCCATATGCTACTAATACTCTTTGGTCTCCATACTCCTTGGCAGTGGAGGATATCCAACTCAGCAGGCATTTTTCATCATCTTCTTTATCATTAATAAGAGTGCTCTCTCAAGTCAGTCATTGGAGGATCAAACCTTTAATCCCAGCACTTAGGAGGCAGATCTCTGAGTTCAAGGCTAGCCTGGTCTACAAAGTAAGTTCCAGGATAGCCAAGGCTATACAGAGAAACCCAATCTTGAAAAAAAAAAACCCCACAGTTTTCTCTGTCTCAGGTATGATGTAAGTCTTAAAATTATACTCTTAATATTAGAAACTCATAGTAAAACTCACCACAATGAAATTGCTGCATGTCCCTGTCATCACATATATTGGATGCTGACTGTGACCTTTGTAAGACAAACCTGGAAGGCAAAGTACTTCTATAAGCCTTTTATAAGTAGTTTGAACAGGGATCTCAGTAATTTTGTGCTATTCATTTCTATCAAACAGATTCAATATCATGTAACTTGGGATGTGTTAAACTTGTGGGTTGGAATTGTTGACATACAAATAGTTTTACAACTTTCCAATTAGACAGCCCAATGTTACCATTCATGATGCATTAACTTTCAAATGACCTTAAAAATGGTTAGCTGCATGCTGGGAGGGTCATCAGCATCATGTAGAGGACAAACTAACACCAAGAGGCAACAACTCAACCTTTGTTTTTAATTGTATTATCTGACACATATAGGTCCCAGCATACGTATCTACCTATTTTTACAAATGTCCTTAAACAACAACCATGAAAATGGAGTCTCGCTGCAACTCATGCCAAAGTAGCCCAGGCTGGCTCAAAGTCATGATGCTCCTGGTTCTGCCTCTGTAGTGTGTGCCAAGCTCAGCTGACCTGAACATCCTTATTCTAAAGGAGGACGTCTAAGTACTAAGAGCAGTGCGATTTGGGCATATTCTTCAGTAAACCTCATAGAGTTATATTCTGTTATTAAGCAGTCAGTTCTTTTTTTTTTTTAAAGTTGCAGACAGAGATGAGAGAAGTGGCCATCATACCGATGATGTTTCTGTGTTTGGGCTCTTCTCTCAGGAGTCTGTCCTGGAAGCAAAGTTGAACAGAGTGAGTGTAAGACTAGGCATTCAATTCACCACTGAGTTGATGCTTCATTTACTGGTGATGAAAGAATTGGGCAGTGGGCTCCACTCTAGTGTCATTTAAACATTTTTCAAAAATACTCAAGTAGGCATAAGTACAAAGATGTGAAAGCATGTGAATGGGTGACTCATCTATGAACTAACGGTGTGAAAAATCCAAGATCATTCGCAGCCTTTGAAGTGACTGAGAGGAAATGTTTCTGAGCTGAACTTGGAATATGGTGAGCTGCTTTTCTCTGCCACTCTCCTTGCCATGTTCATGCTGCTGTTCATGTGAATGGGTGGGGAAGGGAGGGCATGGTAAAGAATCTGTGGTGTGGCACAGCTGGGCTGGGAAGAAATATGCTTCCTGAAATCCCAGGTTAAAGGGGAGCCACCCACGCTAGGTCATGGCAAATCTCCCAAGTCACCAAGTGGTATATTCTTCTGTATACAAATAGAGAGGGGTCAGTGGGATGGATTGTCAGGAAGGGAAAGTTGGGTCTGCAAGAGGGGTTTGCCATTCTGATAAGTCATCACACTGAGAATGAGGACATATTAGGGGCAGGCATCAAGGTATCAGGGCTTTAGTGGGACTATTAAGAATGTTCCAGAACTCCTGGCAAGGAAAAAGAAAGAAGAAACATATGCAAAGCCAATCTCTAAGGAAACACAGGTGGGATTTTGTAACTGCAAGTAAAGAGACAGGAATAAGGAGTAGAAAAAAAAAAAAGAGGTCACTGGAGTCAGAGCAAGAGGGTTTGAGTGCCAGGAGCCTTGTTGACCCAAGAGGGAGCAGCATGAACATGGTAAGGGGAGTGACAGAAAAAGCTTGAAACTCACCAAATGTATTAACACTGGTAAATTTATAATACTGAAGAATACTGAAGAAAAGGCCCCATGCCACAGGACATTTGGTAAGATGACTGAAAAGCTTACTTACAACGAAATCAGAGGAGATAACCCTGCTTTTTTATTTATTATTATTATTATTATTATTATTATTATTATTATTGCCTTTCCTTATGCTATACTTCAGGCAAACTACATCAGGTCAACCTTCTCTTTATAGGGCATATGACATGACATAGAAGAAGCATTGTCACAATTTGGATATCTCCCCTTTGGGCCTTCTAACAAATCAGTGATGGAAGGCAGCAGAGACACACACCGGCATCCCATCCAGATAAACACCCACAATCTGTATCTTCTGGTAGTGATGGAAGGCAGCAGAGACACACACCCGGCATCCCATCCAGATAAACACCCACAATCTGTATCTTCTGGTAGTGATGGAAGGCAGCAGAGACACACACCTGGCATCCCATCCAGATAAAACCCCCATACACTGTATCTTCTGGTAGTGATGGAAGGCAACAGAGACCCACATTAGCATCCCACCAAGATAAAATCTCCACACTGTTCCTTCTGGTGGAGTATAGCACATGGCTTACTTAGTGGACTTGCCAAGAATTGGATCCGACTCCAGACACTCATTCAGACATACTCGAGTATGGAAAATAGAGGGAGGGATGAGCACACCAAATACCAAATGAAGATAAAGTTCGGAAAAGTTCAGCTATGGGACTTTCTTTAAAATGCCTGGTCTCTTTAACAATGGCAACAAAGGAGAGACTAATACGTGACATAGTGTCCAGTTACATTTTTAAACAGATTTACTTTATTTTTAATCATATAGATGTGTATTTATATGAAGAAACATGCACGTGGGTGCAGGTGCCTGCAGAGTCAGAAGAGGGCATTGTATCCTCTGAACACAAGTGCTGGAAACGAACTAATTGTGGAATTGTTTTTATTGTTTGTTTGCCATCAATAAAGTCTAGGACTGAGTGGGGAAGTGGGGTGAATCTCTAAAACAGAAAGATGACATAAAGGGCTGGGGAGATTAAAGTGCTTGCTGCACAAACATGAAAACCTGAGTTCAAGCCCCAGCATCCATATAAAATCTGTATTGTAGTGAGCATCTATAATCCTAGCACTGGGGACACAGAGACAAGAAAAATGAAGATCTGTGTAGGTTACTGGCCAGCTGGTCTAGCCAACTCAAAGAAGAGCTCTAGGATCAGTGAGAGATCCTGTATCAAAATATAAGAAAGAAAGTGATTACTAAACCCTGGTTTTCATACACATGTGCACCCATATGGATATGGACCCCCCTCAACACATATACATACATACAGCATGTATTGGCTAGTTTTATGTCAACTTAACATAATAAGCTAATGTCATTGGAGAGGAACATGACTCCATAAGATCAGTCTGTCAGGGCATTTTCTTAATTTATGATTGATGTGGGAGGGTCCATTGTGGGTGGAGCCATCCCTAGGCTAGTTGTTCTGAGTTCTATAGCTGTCTCCTGTGAGACTTTGACAGTCCCTGACAAATACAGAAGTGGATGCTCACAGTCATCTATAGGGCAGAACACAGGGTCCCCAATGTAGGAGCTAGAGAGAGTACCCAAGAGCTGTAGGGGTTTGCAACCCTATAGATGGAACAACAATATGAACTAATCAGGACCCCCAGAGTTCATGTCTCTAGCTGCATATGTATTAGAAGATGGCCTAGTTGGCCATTATTGGGAAGAAAGGCCCCTTGGTCTAGCAATCTTTATATGCCCCAGTACAGGGGAATGCCAGGGCCAAGAAGTGGGAGTGGGTGGGTAGGGGAACAGGGTGGGGGGATGGTATAGGGGACTTATGGGATAGTACTTGAAATGTAAATGAAGAAAATATCTAATAAAAAAATGTGAAAAGAAAGAATGCAGACCATGAGCAAGCCAGTAAGTACCACTCCTCTATGGCCTCTGCATCAGTTCCTGTCTCTAAGTTTGCCTGAGAATTCCTGCCCTGCTTGAGTTCCTGTCCAGACTTCTTTTAAGATTAACAGTAATGTGGAAGTGTCAGTCATGTAAAAACATTCCTCCCCAGATTACTTTGGTCATGGTTTTCATCATACCAACAAAAAAAAATCCTAACTAAGATACAACACATAGCCTCCAACACTCAAAAAGAACAATAAGACCTATTCCTAATATTTCTGTGTTACTACCATCAAATAATTCAGAGAAGAGACAAAATTTAAAAAATTGGGCAAACAAGTATAATCAAGAGGTAAAAGCAGCTTATCAATGAAAAGTATTTTTGGAATGTTTCACCTCAAATTTTAATCAAAGAGAGGATGATTAATGAGTTATGTTGGAGAACTCCAAATGAGTTAGGACTTTTCTGAAGTAGGGTACCTTTTGTACTTTTATGGCTTTCCAGATGTGTAATGGTGTCAGATGTATGATGAGAGCAAGCAGTTTTGCAAGGCTAATGTTTAGATACCATTGTACTGCAGCAGCAGACAGTGAGCAGTCAGTATAGTTGGCCGTCGAGGTACCTGACTTTGGGTGTTCTCGTGTCCTTCTGTCGAGTGATCTCGTGTTGTCCTGTTCAAAGCTCACTGCCACACATCAGCCTTTTGCCATTGCACAACTGGTTTTCTTCTCCCTGTGCCTGTAAACTTCTCTCCACAAAATAAAAAATGCAGAGTGCTGGGAATCAAACCTGGGTCCTCTCTACACTACTGAGGCATCTCTTCAGCCCTGCTGTTAGTATTACTTTTGAATATATTATAAAGCAGTTGTGTTTCTGGAGATATAAATATGAGGCACTAGAATGAGGATCTAGCCCAGTGATAAGATCCATGCCTTGTATGTGCAGAGGCCTGGGTTTGGGCCCAGTATTGTAACAGGAACAAGACAAAAAACTGAGCTAGTATCTTAGTTGCTTCTAAATTGCAGTTATAAAACAGCATGGCCAAGCATACTTACAAAAGCATTTAATGTAAGGGTTATGCATCCAGAGAACTAATATTCATGACTATTATGGCAGACACATAGAGCAGACAGGCAGGCAGGCAGGCATGGCACAGCATTAGAGCAGTCATGGAGAGTTTCTACCCTTATCTATAAGCACAAGGCAGAGAGAGCTACATGGGAATGGGTTGGCTCTAGAACCTTTAAAGCCCACTCACAGTGACATACCTTCTCCAATAAGGCAAACCTTGTCCAGCAAGACCACACCTCACAATTGTAGTAAAAACTATTAAAAATCCCAGACTGGAGCTTCTTCCCCACCTTAGACCACTTATATTCCCAGATGAAAAACACACAGCCTTTGTATTTTTAAATATGTCTTAGGCAGCACAATAGCTGGACAGCTGCCTACCCTCCATGGTTTTAGAATCTACTTCCTATCCGTAACACAAGTTATCACTTATTATTTACTATGTCCTATCTGGACTGCTCTTAACCCAATTGGGCAGCCCTCTATGCCATGTTCTCTTAGCCCTTAGCCCATGACGGCTCTCATTCTCCTTCCTGTGTGTTCTTCTTCCATTATGGCTTCTTTCTTCTTCATCCCTCCTGCTGTTCCCCTCTCTCCCAAGTGCACAACCTCAACCCCACCTATGTCTTTTTCTGCTCAGATATTGGCCATTGGCATCTTTATTTACCTATCACAATTAACTTGACAGGGTTCCAGGGTCTATGTGCAGATTCCAGGTTTTGAGGGCCTGCACTTAGCAATAGACAGTAAAAGATAAAACTTCAACACCAATCCTTCCCAAGAAATTTCCACAACTAGTCACCATGTATTAAATATATGAGCATATGAAGGTCATTTTCATTCAAACCACCACAGATAGTCAACATAGAAATCACAGCTATTTTTTCTTCATGGCCATGAGTTCTTAGTAACTTTGTTACCAAGGACTCTGTGTTCTTAGTCATAAATAAAGAGTAAGGAATGTCATTTTAGGTTTAATATTGATTGCTAACACTAGATTTTTGAAATTGCTGGAATGATTATAGCATTTAGGTGATTAATTCCTTTTAGTTCACAAGGACTCAATTGTCTTCTAAGGAAGATCAGTCTGTTTTGTTTTGTTTTGTTTTGTTTTGTTTTTTGAGACAGGGTTTCTCTGTATAGCCCTGGCTGTCCTGGAACTCACTTTGTAGACCAGGCTGGCCTCGAACTCAGAAATCCGCCTGCCTCTGCCTCCCGAGTGCTGGGATTAAAGGCATGCACCACTATGCCCGGTTGGAAGATCATTCTTAACAGAAATACCTGTTAATGTTTTCACAGCACAGGAAAATATTGGGAGATAATTTTCCAGTAGAATATAGGTGAAAAAGTTTTTTCATTTACCATAACTTGATATTGTCACTAAACCTGATGATGAGCTGTCATTTTTATTTCAAACATATTTGTCCTGGGCTTTAAACGTAGCATGTTTGCTACTGTAAAGGAAGAAATGTCCTCCCCCCACCCCCCCACAGTCTGGGCTTGGGCCTTAGAACTTTGGCTCATCAGCACTGACACGAATGTGAGGAAAGCGGCAAAGTTGTCGAGTTGTCCTAGCACTGGCTGTGTCTAGAGTATGGTGGGGTTGTAGCTCCTGAATCTATTCCTTGTGATTGACCTTGACAAAGACGAGTTCAGTTCCCTTCCTTATAAAATGAGGCAAATATCTGCCTTGACAGATTTCTTTTGAGAAATTTGCTAAATTAGAAAAACCTAAGCATTTCACTATCATAGTACTAGACCCATCACTGACGTGCAATGGAAACCACATAATTATTGTTTTTAATATGATTAAATGAATAATTGAAGTGATCATGTGGGAAACTAAGCACATAATCTTGCTGTAAAACTAAAAACAGGAGTATCTTGACAAGCTTCACATTAGACTAAGAGAAGAAAATATTCACTCCAAAACGATTAGGGCAGACTTTGAAAAAGAGCCCTCCAGGTTTGTTGTTGTTGTTGTTGTTGTTGTTGTTCATTTGTTTGTTTTGTTTTGTTTTTTGTTTTGTTTTGTTTTTTCAAGACTATCCTGAAACTCACTCTGTAGACCAGGATGGCCTCGAACTCAGAAATCTGTCTGCCTCTGCCTCCCAAGTGCTGGGATTAAAGGCGTGTGCCACCATGCCTGGCTGCCCTTCAGATTTTGATCACTTACTACTTGCATAATTTTGAGCAACTACCTACCTTCTTAGTATATCAGTTACCTTATCTGGAAAAAAAAAGATGATGGTTCTTACAAGATTCCAGTAAGAACATCTACATCACGCTGTTTGGCTAATGTGCTTGTCCTTCATGTTTTTGCCAGGATGCATGTAAGCAAGGTGTGCTGTGGCCTGTGATGAATGAGAGGTTAGATAGACTCTGTTTTCTCTATAAGCTATCGCAAACATCGTTTGTTTCAAATAGGACCATTTACTTCTTTGAAATAGCTTAAGTACTTTCTAATGTTTGGTTTTAATCTGAGGCCATATAATCTGTTTTTGGGCTGACATCTAAAAGTGGAAGTTCAGGGACAACACTCTCAGGTAATGATTGTTTCCTTTAAAGGAAATGAGCTCTTTGTTTCTCAACCCTCGTTTGTAAGAGAGGAGAACCATGGGGATGCATTTTATATATTTGGGAAAGGAAATTGTAGTTAGCAGACATGATTCCAAAGCACCTTCTCCCTGAAGTTCCTATAGAAGAGAAGGATGTTAGCTACTGCATAGGGTTTGCCCTTGCCTGTATCTGGCCCTGTGTCAGAGAGGAGCACTAGGAGAGTTCCTCAAGATGATGCTTGTGCAAAACACTCACACAGCATGCAAATGTGCCTTGTGTCACGCCCTCCATGCCACCTAGAAGAGAGGACAGTGAAAACCATGTCTGCTGAGCCCCCTTTCGTTTGTGTTGTGTGTTTCTCCTAAGACTTTTCATGCTGTTCATGCCTCAATGGATTTAGAGGATACTCAGAGGATGTGCATGCTGGTGGTAAGAACTGAGAAAGAGGAGACATGAATTTGAAAATCTTCTTTGCTCCCTGGACATTGGGAATGGAATAAATGCTCTAAAGTGAGTGTGTTTCGAGGTGAATGTGTTTAAGGCACTGAGATGCCAGGCGGGCTACACATGGATCTCAAGGGACTGACTCTATTCTGATTTCCCACCCGAGTAAATGTACCAGAAAGGTTGAGCTGTAATCAAGATAACTAGATACACACTTAGAAATCAACATACTTAGAATCTAAAGGGATTTCTCTCAGTGCCTTAAATAATTGTCAGCTTTTAATTTAAAATTATTATTTCCTATGAGCCAGTCATGCTGTTCAGGATATTAAGTATTGATACTACAATATGAAATTATTTTCATAAAAAACCTTAGTTTTGGTTTACCAACCAACACCAGCAAGCTTGGATATTTAGCTACATTATATATTTACCTTTTGTGTTATGAAAGGGTACACTCTTCCATATGCAAAGCATACAGAAGTGCATGCACATGAGCACACGTGTGCACACGCACACACACACACACACACACACACACTCATATACTGCAAATACACTCTGAGGGGAAAAGATTACTCTGTCTTCCAGGAAAGTCCTAAAAATAGACATACAAGATTTAGAAAAGGCTGATTTTCATTTATGTGATTATGAGTCAGGACATGACTTGCATGTTAGGTTGTGCATTGCAAAGCTGAATTGTCTTCTTGTTATTAAATATTGAGGAAATGACTTTTTAAAGCTGTTTTGACTAATTGGCCTTAACAGCATGTAACAAAATTACATTGGATGTGTGTGTCTTACCCACAAAGAACTGATGTTTCATAAGCAATTTCATTTTCTACCCCCAAATCCATATGAATTTGAAATAAGGGGTAGCTGTTATCCCCGTGGAAGTGAACAGGAAACTCGAGGCTCTGAGAGGTTAAATAAAAACTCTGAGGCCTGAGCTCTACACTAATGGCAATTGTGGGGGAGTAATTAGTTTTCTGTAGCTTGTGAAGCTTCCATGTGAGTTATCTAATTTAATCTTTATTAGAAGCCTAGACTGTATTCACTCACCGTGTCATACTCAGTAATCCAATATAGTGTGGCCCAGTGAGCTCATCAGCCCTGCTTGTCCCTCTTATTTCATGCTCTGCTCCTCCTACTCATCTCAGTTGATGCCATCACAGGCGTGTCATCACCCAGGCTGGAAACCTTGGTGGCTATGGTTAACCATGTCTCCCTCTCATGCCAGCATGACTTATTATGTAGGTATGTTCCACACACCTTGCTGCTCTGTTTTACCCCTAGAGCCATGCGCATGGCTAACATCTTGGTGCTCATTTTTCTTTTTCTTTCTCTATACACCACTCCTAGCCTTCTCTACCTCAACACCCAGTGCCAGCTTTAATCCTCTGTGAAGACCCTATAGAGAGCCTTACCTCTTCACCAAGGCATTCAGACTCTGGGTGGCCCATCCCACTCTTCCTGTTCCACCTCACTGTAGCTCTGTCCTGTATTTGGACATTTCTAGCATTTAATTGTCCATATGGCCCATTTTGGTCCATACATAATTTCTTCTTCTAAAACCTGGATCATTCCCTTCCTCACTAATGCTAACTATTAATCAAAGTTTTCCTGGACAAATGCGGATGGTCACTAGTCTCCACAGCTTCATGAACATTTGTCATATGTCTCTATAATCCTCTGAATATGGTCATGCCATTGAACCAGCCAGTTAAATATAACGATCTCCTTATGTGTGTTTTACCTATATTTGCCTACCCCCTATGCATACCCTTATCCTCCTTTCTATCTGAGGGTCTGGAGCAAATAAGGCATTAAAGATATTTGATCATGAAGGCAATCCTTTGCTACAGTGAATATTTAAGCACCATCTTCTCTTTTAGGATGCAGTCAGCCCATGGTCTAGAAATCTAGTATTCAAGAAGCTCCTTGTACCCCCAAAGTGACATTCTTGAATGCTATATTCTAAGTACATTCCTAAGGGCTTTATAAGCATTAACTTGGTTAATTATGCAGCGATTTTGTTTTCCTTTCAAAGAGATTATGCAATGTTCTGAATAATCACAGTTAGTAAAATCTTTACAATCGTACTGTGAAAAGACAGCACAGCCAAGATTTCAACCTACAATCAGTGTCCTTAGTCTGTGGACTGCGTGCTCAGACAATTCATACATTTAAACAATTCTGCACACAGCTTTACAGATTCCCAATGGACATGGAGGGAGGAATTCCTTGCCACTGAGAGATCTCAGCAAGGCGACTGGTCTGTGTCCCAGGATTCCCAATGCTCTCTGGTTTTTGTAGTGTTACTTGGTTTACACTGAATCCATCCTGATTCCTGCTTTTGACTTTTTCATTTACCTTCTAGAAATCCAGTATCACCTCTTCTGAACAGATTACATTGTTCTGCCAGCCTCAGTCTGACCAGGAGATTGGCACACATTTTCAAACTGCCTTGTCCCCTTATACATTTTTTAGTGGGGTCAGGAATGTACTGAGTGAACAAAACCAGCCTCAAGGCTGAGCCTAGGGGAGCTTGTCATGTCTCCCCTAACATGTGCAGAGGCTAATCTCCTATGAAGTGACTAAATTGTTGGGGATTTATTGTTTGTCTCAAAAAATGACATTGGTTTCCAAAAGGATGCCCATCTATGTAGCCAACCCCTGTGGTAGCTTGAACACGTCTAGTTTGGAAGCTGTTTTACTAATGCTTAGTTTTATCTTTCCTTAAGTTGGAAAAAGAAAATTTAGCAGGGACCAAAGCTCAGTGAGTGACGGGACTGTGTGAAGGGGTCATAGGCCTGTGTTACACTGATGAAGAGCTGAGAAGACCTCAAACGGGTAAATCTTTCACCCAATCCAGCTCAGCTGAGAAATGGAGATACAGTGACCCAAGCTTATATTTTATTTCAAGTCTCCATTCTTTGCTCTGTGGTCCTTAAATGTGAACACAGTTTGTCCCTTGGCAATGTCCTCATAGTCTAGCATGCATTTATTGGATAACTCGTTGGGAAACATGGTACAGGGAAACCCACAAGCTCAAATAACAACATCAAAACAAACCAACAAAACAAAACAACACAAAAACAAAAAAAGCACTGTCAAGACATAGGAGCACTAAGTCGCCCAAGCCAAGAGTCAGGATCCATTTCCTACGGTTTCTGGAAGATGTAGCCAGTATGCCAAGTAACCTAGAAAATGAAGTCTGCTGAGTGGACTTGCCAGCTCCCTGAAGAGTAGTCAAAAAGCTGCATGGTGCAACTGGAAGAGACTGGCTATATGTTCTCTTACTTTTTAGACTATCTTTCATAGGGCTGATGCAGTACCCAGAAAATTAGAAACACTTTTTTCTCTTGTTTTGTCCTCTGCTGATGGACCATAGGGACTGGGAAGCACTGAAAAAGTGAGAAGCATAAGATAAAAAAAAGTCCTAGCTTGACAGCTAGGTGTTTATCTCAGATGAATCACATGCAAGCTGTGTGAGCCTAGGGAAGTTTCTTAACTTCACTGAACTTCAGTAAACGAGTAGAAACCATAACAAAGGTTTCTATAAAAGTTAAGTCTATAGTGTTGAGCATAGCTGAACATACCTGTAAGTCCCAGAAACTCAGGAAATTGAGGCAAGAGAGTCATTTGAACCATGGACTTTGAGACCAGCTGGGAATGTATAATTAGAAATGTTTTATATAAAGAATTACAAATTAAATATGGATCAATAGCTATCACAAAAATAGGAAAAATGTGCATATCAATTATTAGCATTACTGTTCTCTTACTTGAAAGAGTAGCTTCAAGTCATTTGGATACTAAGGTGTAAGATTTCTTCCTTCACTGTGAAGTCTTAGCCGTGACAGTATTTCAGAAATTGGCGCTGAGCATCTAGCTCCTTGTAGCATGAGGATGGGCTGATGCACTAACATCTGGGGAAATCGATCACCATGACCCTGTTGAATGGAAAAATGTACAGCTGCTTTCTTCCTTTTTCAAAAGAAATTTCTAGGGTTTGTCACTTTTTATGACTTTTCAGAATCTTCCCCATAGCCTTTGGGGTAAAAGTCCATGCCACCAACCCCACGCATCAACTACCCCAAACGTAATCTAATCTGTCCAGACTTAGTCTCTACTCTGTTGATTAAATTTTGGCTTCAGAAATAGACGACTCTTGATCTCCTCTATGCTCCTCTGAGACTAGAGTGTACTTGATGCTACAAGTTCACATTTGCATATGTATGGATGAGTTAACTCAACCTTGAAAGTGCCAGGTCCACACCACTTCAACAAAGGGACATTTCCCTTAGCTAACATTCTAGGAGCACACTGGTGGGGTCCTTGGGAAATCAGTGCTTACCTTTCTCTCCATCTTATCCCAATGACAGTGTTTTCCACCAGACCTTGAACTTGTACAGGGAACCAGTGCTTGCTGCCTTGGCCTCTGGTCTATATCCAAAAAGAAAGTAAGGAAAGGTTTCAGAGATATTTATGATTGGCATAGTGATTATGTGCCAATCAGAGGACAACATGTGGGAATCAGTTCCCTCCTTCCAGTAAGGATCCTGGGGATACGACTCAGAGAGTAGGGCTTGCCTTTCCTTGCTGAGCCATCTTGAAGAATCCAGCAATATTTCATGTTTGTTTTTCTACTTGTCTATTGGGTCTGAATTAGCTTGATCCTTTCTTGAGGACAGTAGAAAAGTCTGGCTCATCACCCAGACAGCAGTAATTTCTTTCATCTGTGGTTGCACAGTGGATCTGTCCAGAAGCAGCCAAGAGGACCCAGAAGCACAGGCATCAGTTCAGCTAAAGATCTCCACAGGCAGTTACAAGGCCTGTAAAGTTAAAAAAGGCTAGATTGACCAGGACTTGCTCAACAAGCATGTCCCAGAATCAATTAGTAAATTTTTTTTTTTTTTAGACAGGGTTTCTCTGTGTAGCTCTGGCTGTCCTGGAACTCACTCTGTAGACCAGGCTGGCCTCGAACTCAGAAATTCACCTGCCTCTGCCTCCCAAGGGCTGGGATTAAAGGCTTGTGCCACCAAACCCAGCTCAATTAGTAAATCTTAACCAGGCAGAGTGCCTATGTAGATGCCATTGTAGATAAATAAGAAAAGGAGAGAATAAAGAAGAAAGACACTATTATCATTTGAGTTTTGCTTTCCTAGTAATGCAAAATGTCTTGCAAAAATAATTGCATATAAAGTCATGCTTTCTATTTTGTTTTTAACTTTTTAAAACATTGTCAAGTCTATATTCACACTAGGAAACTGTGGTTCCCTGAAATCCTGTGAGTGTACTTCCACTACAGGAGCCTACAGGCAGATGTCTAACATGTATGACACAGCTCACTTTTGCCTCACTGTGACTTTCCTGCACCCTTTGTGAAGCTCATGTATCTCCTCCCTTTCTTCATAAGACAATCATTACTGGCTTGCATAATTCATGATTACCCAGCACACATACATGAGGATAAAGTGTTGTATGCTTGATACCATATTCCATATAAAAAGCCAGGGAGTCCAATTACATGGTCAATAATTTTAAAAAGTACCTATAAGAATGTGTTTGAATGTCATTTGACCAAAATGTTACCATCAAAAGAACTGAATTTGAAAATTTTACTATTAAGTAGATGAAAACAAGCTTTTGAAACTTAAAATAAATTTTGTCATTTGCCTTTAATTTTCTAGATTTGAAATACCAGTCTTTTTTCCATTTCTTAACTATCTTAAGTTGATACAAGGAACCTGCTATATCCACCTTTTCTATCTTTATCTGGAGGTAGTAGTTACTGGGATAAGGTGGATTTCCTATCTTTGTTTTTATGCAACTAAATATACATACTAATGGATGTTTTACACAAAATTTTTAGAGAAATTCCAAATTAAACAATGTGATGTCTCTGTGTCTTCACACTTTGTAGTTTACGTTCCAAGCACTGATATTATTTCTCTAAATACCAACCCATCTTCCAAGCAAATAGGAGATTGAAGTCCAATTCCACATTTGAACCCTGATGGGAGATCATGATATGACGACCTCACGAGAGTCCCCATATATTGAAATTAGAGCTTTATACTTGAGAATATGGTCATCTCTTCTGAGTTCCTCCCAATGGCAAGGAATTAAATACATATTAGATGTTGTCAGGAAGACCACATAAGTAGGTGGTGTAAAGTAAATTCAATCGCAGTGCCATTTTCTCCTGTGAATACTTGGCGATTACAGACTACATCCAATATTGCATGATGTGACAAACTGATGTCATTGCACATAAGATTCATCTCACTCTCTGCAACGCATCATGACTTTAATGTTTCAGACAGGGAAGGATTGGTGTTGAGGGACTTTGAGTGGTTGTAAAGCAGAAAGGGCAGAGCTGAAAGCTTTGGCTGGTATCTGACTGCAAAGTTGGTAACTTAACCACTGTACCCTTGCCTTTGTTGTAGAAGCCAGCATCTAGCTGGCTTAGGAAACTCAGAAGACCTAAGATTTAGTCCTGGTTTCCTATAACCAGTATGTGGTGGGTAGCAGCAATCAAGTCTCATTTCTGAGGCACCTACTCCATCAGTCAACTACACTTCAAGACTGCCTATTAATAGATAGCCCATTATTAATATCCACTTGGTAAGTGGGCAGGTGGAAACCACCAGCCTGTCCCATTTATGAATATGTAAGCTCTCAGATGTTCCAAAGCTAGTGTTCTATACCAAAGGGAGGACCTTGCCCTTAACTCATAATTCTTTAAAGATATCCTCTCCATGTTATCTGTGCATACCTCTATATTGCCCAATCTCAGAAGTACAGATTTTAGTTATATATTTACTTATTTTTGATGGTACTAGGAGTCAAGCCCAGGGTCTCATGCTGACTATGCAGTTACTCTACTAACTGAGCTAGCTATAACTTCAGCCTTAGAAGTACTGATTTCTCTTTTTTTAATCTTTCTTTAAATTTACACTTACAACTTCTTACCAATACTTAAGACAAAGATCTTAGAAAATAACAATATTAATCACTAGAGAGATTAGAAGAGATAATGTGGACCTTTCTACATTTCTTTTCTCCATGAATTTGAAGTTCATAATTTATATATTTTTAAAACCAGATTATACTATACCTGTGCTTAGATGGGTAAAGGCTCTTAGATCCAGTCAAGAGATGCATCTGTTTCCCTATTTCCTGTTTTCTCCCCACTCCCTGGAGAATAATATTTTAATAGCTAGAATAGTTTCTGCAAAAGCAACCTGACACAAAATTTCTGTTGATAAACAGATAAAAATGAATATGTTCTTTTCATAAGAAAGGTCATGGTAGAAGAGGAGTAAGCCAGGACTCAGCCCCAGTTTCTCTCTGTTGTTTGTGTTTTGGTTTTTGGGTTTGTTTTTGTTTTTGCTTGTTTGTTTGTTTTGGTGGTTGTTGTTTTGGTGCCCCCTGTGGGAATCTAGTAGCACTACAGACTCTGCGGAGTAGTCCACATGGAAAACCCTTGTTCTTTCATGCCATCAAGAATCTCATTTATTATATACCAGCGCAAATCCTAGATCTTTCATAGCTTTTCCAGGATAAAAGCAGTATTAAAAGTACTGGTAGTCACAGTAACTGAAACTCTCATTTGTTACAAGTCTAAGAATAGTAGAAAATTCTATGCCTTCTGCTCCATGTCTAGACAATGTCCTAAGACCAGACATTAAAAGGGAATTGAAGGAGGCCTGGAGCGTAGCTCAGGTGGTAAAGTAAGTGCCACACAAGCATGAGGACCTGCATTTGATTCCAACAGCTATGTAAAAAGTCTGGCATAATGACAGATGCTTGTAATCGCAGCACTGGGGAAGGCAGAGACGGGGTTCATGGGGCTCACTGGACAGCCAGCCTAGCCTAATTGGTGAGTCTCAGGACTGACTGAGAAACCCTGTCTCAAAAAAAGGAAAAAGTTGGATAGTATCCAAAAAATAAGACCTGAGGTTGGTCTCTAACCAACCTACACACACACACACACACACACACACACACACACACACACACAATACACTCAGAAACACACATATAGGCACACATAAACACACATGTCCACACACATATACACAATACACTCACAAATAAACACACACACACAACCCACAGGTGAATGGAGTGAAAAATAAGTTCCTTCCCTAACTGTAAAAATACAAATATGTTACAAATGTCCCCTAACTACAGGAAGCAATATTTCCAAAGATGAACAGGAAGTTGTTGGTTGTTATTGTTTAGAGGAGTGAAGGGCTTTTTATTCCACCCAAGCAGAGATGCTTCTGTAGCCAACATGAAGCAGATGGCCCTTTTCTCCTCTGCCTTTTAGTTTTGTGGCTCTGAGACTGGGAGAGTTTTTAGCACTCACAGTAGTTGGCTTCATCCATCATGCATGGCAATGCCTCTGCAACGGCAGGTTTTCTCTTTCCATTGCGATCCCTAGATATGAATTAAGCAAAGATACATGTTTTTACATCAGAAGCTGATGATGAGCATGTGTGGAGACAGCATTAAATAGATTCTTCACCACTCTCCATTCCTTAGTCCTACTAGGAACAAGTGCACTTCAAGAGGGAATTTATGACTGCAGGTGAGCACTCTACTCCAAAGGTGAAATTTATTTTCTGCTACGTCCTCTGGTGCAATGAACCTACATTTTATGCTGTCTAAGGTACTGTCTTGTCACACAAATGTTCCTAAGATATAGGCATAGGAAATCTAGACTCTGAGCTTTGACATTACTATATTATATATAGACTTGTTTCTCTGTGAGCATTATACCAGTTACTGTAAGGGTGCTTAGCACAAACCAGTTCTTTAAGAAGCCTGCATGGCTTGTTAATTCATAGCCTTAGCTGCCCAATAGGATCACTTGGTATAGACTTTGAAACTTAGGGGCTGGGAAGATGGTTTAGACTCTATGGCTTTTTCCCTCTCCACCTCAGAGAGAAAAACATTCATCATGAAAGTATAGAGATGTGAGTTTATATTCCCTGAACCTACACAAAAAGCCAGGCATGTATACCACACTTCTGTAATCTCAACACTCCGAAGACAAACACCTAGGATCCTAAGGGAAGCTGACCAGCCAAACTAGCCAAATGAGCTAGCTCTGTATTAAGTGAAATATCCTGTCACAATAAATGAAATAGAGAGTGGATAAGGAAGATACCTGATAAGAACTTTGAGTGTCCTTCCCAAAATATACATGCACACATACACACATGTACACATGTAGACAGTGTTGTTAAAATGTACAATTTGCATAAGTTTGTAAAGATGCTAAAGAAAGACTAGATAATAGAAATGCATTATAGTGTCTATGGTCCAGACTTGGATGAGATATTCAGCTATGTGAGCAAATGCATGTAAATTTTCCTAAAATAATGATCTAATTCTGTCTCCACAGATCATGTTTAATCTTATCTTAGGACATATGTCTGGGCTAAGTATGGCTAATCACTCAGTGTGATAGCTGCATCATAGGAAAGGTCATGTGCTGAAGGGCATGATCACAAGATGTTCTCAGTTTTCTCCTCCAGTTCCTGTAAGGAGATTGTTCCTGAATAGATGTCTGATGTTTCTAATTAATTTATCCATTTTCTCTTCACTCTTTCTCATCCTGTATTAACTCTCCTAAGAAAACACACAGGGCAAGAACAAAAGCAACTGCTCACACATTTTCAGTATTCTGTCTCTGGGTTTCTAGGTATATTCAAGGGGAGATTGTTAGCAGATGATTAACAATTGTTAATTGTGGTTAAAGTGGACCAGGAGAAAGCTTTGAGCTCTGATGGGAGGCCGGGCCAGGGATGGTGATGTGCTCTTTATGTTGAAGACGATTCTGGTTTGTAAAAATGTCAAAACCCAGAAAAGCAACATGGGTGACTTACAGGAGGCCTAAATGATACAAAGGATAGTTTTCAAAGACAAGCAAGAACTGAATCATTTAGAAGATCTCAAAAATGAAGACCCATACAATGTCAGATCTTTATCTGGGAAACACTATTGTGTGAAGATGCTTTTGGTCTCCTGAAATGGAAACTGTAATGCCCTGAGACAGGTGCATTGAGAGAGCCAAACACAGGACCACAGAGAAGCAGTGGTACAAAGAAGAGAGGAAAAATGCTTGTAGAGAAGGGGCCTTTGTCTGCTGATAACAAGTTGACTATTAGGTGGAGTGCTGAAATTATGTGGGAGGATAAATCTCAGACCCTCCTTTACCTCTTTCATGCCCATCTTCTCTGGAGTATTATTATTATTGTTGAAAAATGGCTATGAGAAGGTATTCATTGAGTAAAAAGACTGCATGAACTAACAGTAGTTTCATGAAGACTTGTCCTATTCATTGCTTTTAGCCAATCTTATAGAAAGAAGATCATCTCCCAAGTGTTAAGGCCCCCACACAGGCAGGCTCTGGACCTACCTGGGGTTCCCACAAATACCCAGTCACTTCCAGTCATCTGCTTTTCACAACTTTAATCATGGGTGAACTGATAGTAGCAATCTCAGTGATTCTTGCAGTTGGTTTGTTTTGTGTGAGGGATGGTTTCATATGAGGCCAGACTAGCTTTGATCTCATGAAAACTCTCATGCTCCAGTTTCACTAAATCTGATATTACAGATCTGAGGTATGCACCTAGCATTCTAATATCATTTTTATGTCAAGAAATGAAGGTCTAAGATAGTATCAATCTGGAGTATATTTAGATCATTATATCAAACCCCTAAAATTTTAATAAGCCATTAATTTTTTATTAATCTTGAATGCTTTATAATAAACTCTGTACTAAAGCACCTCTTCATGTCCATCTAATTCAGTTGTCTATGAAGATCTAACTCTAGAATGAACACTGATAAAATGCTAACATGCATTCAATATAGTTGGCAATGGCAGAGACTATGATTAAATGAAATCTTAAGTGAGCAAGATGAAATCAAATCAAATTCTTAAATAAAATGCAGTTAAGTCAAAGGAAAAATTTTCATCTATCAGTAGAACTGGATCCATAGCTGCCAATTTTAAACTCCAACTAAAAAATGGGGTTGAAATAAGAAATAAGTCCTAAGCCTAGTGTGCATTATGGATAACTTTTAAGAGTCTATTAGCATATAGTTTGATGTTATTAAAAACAAATAGAGACTTAATATGGCTCCCAAACTGAAAACATATACTTGGAGCACTAAAAGGTTATTAATATTCAAGAGTATGCAAGTATATTGTGTATTTGTTTACATTTTATACAGATCCTAGTAACTGAGGTTTTGAAAGAAGCTAAACACTATGGCAAAGTCCATTATCTCAATGGACAATTGAGCATTTGGCCAGTTCCTTGTCAGTCCACCCACCCTTTACATCCAGTGAAACTAAATATGAATGTTTATGCTACTGTACATGCTGAAGCATGACACTGATACAAAGAGCCAACACTGCCACCTAAGATTGGTTCAGTGACTATCAGAGAGCTTAGCTCTCCACCCAGTGACCTTCTGTACACAGTAGTGAACATTCATGGAAGGCAGAATCCAGTTCTCAGATAGGAGTTAACATGTTGAATGCATTGTCAGTTACCATAAATGACAAGGCCTGTCTCAGTGGAAATGCCCAGCTGCTGCCAGTTCCTGAAGCATAGGCTACTCCTGAGTTCTAGCTGATTTATAGACTCTCTGCAAACTTCACCTCCCTCATTTGTAAAATGTCCTTCTGGGTTTATTGGATTACTGTGAAGATCAAATGAGATGAGATAGGATGTGTACATAGTTTGTAAGTTTATCATAACAATTACCCTACGTAGCCAAAAGAAGCAAGCGCCTCTGTCACCAACAATGAGCCACAAAGCTGCCATCTCTCTCCCCCTTTAAATATACCAGAATCTGGATCATTTGTGTCAAGGTGTTTAAATCCATTTAGGATTTTTGGTTCAACCTACTATTAGGAGACCTCTTAGTGAGAGATTTATTTTTGAAAATGTCAAGTCACATGGTCATTTATCAGCATCTGATTTAATTAACAATGGGACTCAAATTAATTATTTTATGATTATTCATAGAGTTTTAGAAAAAATTGGACGAGAGAATCCTATAGCAAATACAAACATGATAGTTTAGGGGTGTAAGCCTAAAGGACACCAAATTGGAAGCCAGACTCCACCAGTGATGGGACCATAGGCAAAGCAAGTCACTTTCTTATTCTCAATTATCCATAAGATGGATGCTTAGCACATGGGTATCCTGAAGAGCAGATGATAGTGCTTGCCTATGCATTGTCATAGTTCCCAATAAATCCACACTTGCATATTATCCAGATTCCCATGTATGCTTGAAAGTAGGAACCCTACTTGGTTTCCACATGTTGTTATCAGTGTGAGACAAATTTTCATATTTTCAGACTTTGTGGAAAGAAGTGGTAGGTACAATATTACCCAATTATGAGATAGAGTTACTGTTTTGTTGTTGTTGTTTTTCACACATCAGGAAGTGTCAAATCAAAGAACGGACTCTCTTGTTCTGCAATGTGCTGACTGGTCTTGTCTCCATCAAATTACTTACTGAGTTGTAGTGTGCCATTCTAAGCCTTGCATCAAAACCAGTCACAAGCAGCTGGTTGATGTGAAATTTTTGGCACCCAACAACAGCTGAGGTGTATTTTAAAGTACTCCATCTGGCAGCTCAGCAGGAAAAAAAAGAAAAAAAAGAAGAAGGAAGGAAGGAAGGAAGGAAGGAAGGAAGGAAGGAAGGAAGGAAGGAAGGAAGGAAGGAAGGAAGGAAAAGGAGGAAAGTCTCCTCCAAAGCAAAGAGGCTCTTCTTGGAAGTGTCACTTGAGCTATGGACAGGAGCATCTAGGCTCCAGTGACTTTTGTGGAAGGTTTGGAAAGATGAAGATGGCCACTCTGTTTCTGAGTTCCCTTTTGGCTTCTCAGTGCACAGGGGAAGGGCTGGCATTTACAGCCATGTATACCCCAGGTTGTCCTTCTCAAACCACTCTCTGCCCTTCAAGACTTGCTGCCCCTTTTAGGGGGCTTTTACTTTGAGATCATTTTAATTTGGATGAGAGACCTTACATAACCTTTAGTTAATTTTCTTCTAATGGAATGACTTACACAGTTACCATATCTCATCACTATCATGAAATAGACATAAATACAAAGAAGCAATCTGATTGAAGTTGTCCCAGCTTTTCCTGCACTATGCCACCAGTGTTCTGGAGAACACAAATTCTCTTGGTGGGATAAAAACATCTCCAGGGTTCTTAAAGGAATTTCTCTTTATAGATAGTTTTGAGCAATTGTATACATGCAGGATCAAAATTCCTCCTGTCACAGATATCTTTCTCAGTGACTGTTTCTCTCTCTGTCTCTGTCTCTCTCTCTCTCTCTCTGTCTCTCTCTCTCTCTCCTTTACTTTTTATCCTGTCCCCTGACTGTGAATACTTGGGATGTCACATTTCAGTTACTCATAATTCCATGTTCTTTTTCTATTGGCTGCTAAAACCTAAATCCTTTGAGATCAAGGATCTTGAAATGCCAATGGCTATGCTCTTGATGTCTTAAGTGGTACTAAAGCTTCTAGCTTAGGGGTGTGATTGTGTGTCTGTCCCAGTGAGGGTGGGGTGGGGGAGTAGAAGACAAGTTTGGCTTGGATCTATAGACATGACACCCTACAAGGGACAGAGTTGCTGGGTTTCTGATAAAGCCAGGCAGAGTTGTTTTCCAAGTTGGATTTCCTGTGGCCAGTAGAAATGCTGTTACTTGGCAAATGGAGAAGGCTTCAGGTCTAAACAGAGTTTAAATCTCAGCCCTGTCATTAATGAGAAAGGTGGCCAATGACCTAAGCTTTCTAAACCACCTTTTCCTTATATCTAAAAGATCAGAGAAGGAGATGAGAGTCTGGCACATGTAAGACACTTGAGAAGTATAACTGATAGGGTGAAATGAATCTCAAACTTGAGCCTACATCAGAGCTCTCTGAAGGATATGAAGGACCTCAGACCAAGAGTTTGGGATTGGGTAGGTCTGGGGTGAGGTCTAGTAATGTGAATTCCTACTAAGGTTACACATGCTGCTTCCGATAATTAGTTATGGAGTCGCACTTAGGGGACTCTCATGGTTCCTGATACTATGACACTCTAGCAAACCTCAACACGAGGGCTTAAAGTGCTAGATTTGTGAAGAGAGGTAAATCCCCCCCCCCAAGTTAGTATGGATTAGGAAGTCCCTCAAACATATACACCTCCAAAGCAGAGGAAGTCTGTGACTTTCTGGTAGAGAGAAAGGCACATGTAAGTGAGAAACATGAAACAAAATGCTAGAAAGTTATGTCACATATTAGACATGGGCACAGGGCTGATGTTATTGTCTTTCTGCTTAAAAGCAATGCCATGAAGCCAGAGATAGTTCAGTGGTCTTTCTGTGTGCTGCCACCCACGCCAGGCAGCTCAGAACTGCCTATGCCTCCAGCTCCTAGGGATTTAATTCTCTCTCCTGGCATCCTCTAATACCCTTGTCCTCACACCTACACACGCACGTACAGGCACACACTCACGTGCGTGCACACACACACACACACACACACACACACACACACACACACACACACTTCTTTGCTGGACATCTGCAAATGCACCTGTGCACATAGGCACCCAGGCTTCTTAAGAGCCAGCTTTATCCCAGCTCAGTTTTCTTCCCAGGCAGGCCTCTTTACACGTTGTCTTTTAGCATGTGTATGTGGGAGAGAATGTGGGAGAAAGAAGCACAGGAAAACAAATGTTCTTAGAAGAACTGCAAAGAACCTCTCATTAGAGAAGCAAATTAAAATATTTCAGTCCCTAGGCTATTTTCTTTAAATACATTGAATTACGTCAGTTTTTTGATAGAAGACTAAACTACCTTCTTTTTAAAAAATGTATTTCACTTATTCTGTGAGAATTATAAAGAAAAGAACACTCTCAAATATTATTTTCTTTGCCACTAAGAAGGTGTTTTTGGATTTAAAAAAATCCAATATATACCTGAGAGATTATTTTAAAATCTTCAGTATCCTAGACTTACTGACATCAAGTATCACCTTAATTTTATTAGTTTTTCCTAATCTTCATCTACACCCTGACTTCTACCCTTCTTCGACCTTCTGAGAAACCTCAGCTGGTTTCCTCTAACCGAAAATTTGTTTTCCACATGTAAGGTGCCATTGGAGCTGAGCTACTGCAAATGGGGTTGTCGACTCCATTTTTAGCAGTAAAAACTCATACAAATCAGACATATCAGCTGCTTTACTTTTCTATGAAAAGCTTTCTGGCTTTGAAATATATAGCAACATCAGGATTTGGGGGGGGTGGTGGTTAATCATTTGGTTTTCCTCACAGGTACGAAGTATAAGCTGAGCCATGTTTCAAAGTAATTAATTCTGAATAACAAGGGCAGTCTCAGCCTTGAATGGCAATTGGAGGGAGGTTCTTTGTCTTCATAATCTGGGATTATTTCAGACCACCTCTCTCTGTGAATTATGTAATGTCTGCTAAAAAGAGCAGAGGGATGGATAATCAGACAGGAGGCAGAGTATAAAAGCTCTCAGTGTTACCTAAAAGTGCTGTGTTTCTTGTAAACACCCCACCCCCAGATCCAACAAATCAGGAGTTTCATATTTACAAGGAGGCTATTTATTGATTTAACGATTCAGTCAAGGAATAGGGATAGGATTTTAATCTTAGCAACTCAAATATACCTGTTGTTTTAGGCCAAAGTGGCTATGTTAGTATCACTGCAAAGTGCCCATTCTGGCTTATTACTAATCACCCAATTGTCTATGCCAGTTAATTTCATTGTAAAGGTAATAAGTGACAGAGCAAATGGCAATCCATTTCTCGTGTGGTGGCAAAGAGTAAGCAATCGAGAGTTTTGACCACCATGACTCAAGGTTCTGTGCTCACTATCTCAACTGTGACATCTGGCACCCTAATCCACACAGTCAGCTCCTGCCAGAGTTTATTTCTCTGTCTGAAAACAAAGGTCTGATAGGGCAAGACAATTGCCCTCAGTGTTTCTGTACCTGATGAGCAAGTGAGTAGGTCACACCAACCTGCAATCATGAGAAATTTGTCATGTTTACAGCTGTGTCCGTTTATTTACTTATTTGAGTACTTACTGTCTTAACCTTGATGTTTAAGTCTTCAACTGTGAATAAGAGACATTTATCCCTTACCCTCATAGAACCTTAACTTGATACAGACATGTAATTTGGTGTTTAAAGAAGCACGTAAAAGAACCTGATAAGAATGATGTGATAGGCAGAATTACAAGAGTGACCCCTAATGACCCCTTTCCTTACACAGCCCCTCTGCTTTGCTTGGCAGTAAAACCTGTAAATATAAGCTATTAATTGCTTGAGTATGTTCAGTTTTACGGCACAAGAGAAATCGTCCCAGAGTTTCCAGTCTAATTATAAAAACCCTTTCAAAGAAACACATTTTCTCCACCTGTGAGCACAGGGGATGTCTGAGAGATGGCTAAGCTTAGAATGAATTCCATGCAGATTAACACCTCGAGGGTAGCAGGAGCCATGAGATGAGGAATGTCAGTAGCCTCTAGATCCTGAGTGAGTGTGTCCTCTGGTTGATAGACACTTCATAGTGTAACAAACTGAATTCCTCTCAGAACTGAATGAACTTGGAAGTGAAGTCTTCCAAAGTAAGAGCCAGTCCAAGTTATATCTCCTTGAGTTCAGCATTATTATTATTGTCAGATAATTCTGGGTTGAATCCTACACACACAATTGCTGAACTGCTAACCTCTCAGTCCCTATGAGTACATCTGTCATCATGAGAAGGGTCTCTGCATATTTAATAAAGCTGAGTCATTAGAATACAGCCCTCCCTCAATTCCATGAATGATGTCTTTGTGAGAAGTCAGATTTTCACACAGACATGAGTGGGGTTATTGAATGACAACACTGAGACACAGACACAGGGGCATATGTGAAGGTGGAGACTGGGATTGGACCTATGCTGCTACAAGACTAATGTTGTATGAGGCTACTGAATTCTGGGAGAGGCAATGGAGGTTATTTTTTGAGACTCTGTAGGTAGAACGCATTGGTGGTATAACGGTGACTTTAGTCACCTTCCTAGAGTGTTTGCAGAAGAAATTCCTGTTAGGGCCTCTAATTTGGACTTCAAATCTCCAGAATTCAAGGAGACTACATTTCTGTTACCAAGCAACCTAGTTTGTGGTTCTTTGTTTCAGCTATCTCGGGATACTAACGTTTATCGTCAAATGCACGGTCCGGTGGGATTCACCCAAACGTCTTCCACCAGAACTAGAACCAAGTAGATGCTGATCTAAGCCACTAATATTAGGGTATTTGAAATGTGGCAACGTAGAACATAACATGGGAGATTTTGAGAAGTAGTTGTGAGAGAAGGGTGTTTCAGATGATACAGACGAATACTAGTCACTTAACAGGAAAGGAGAATGTGAAGATGCTTCCAAACTGAAAATTGCATATGTAGAATTCCTATGGCAGCAGAGAGATAGCCATGTTCACAAGATTCAATTATTCTGGATTTTACCCTTCAAATGGTACTGCTTTCAAGGCCAGGCCTGCACACGGTGCCAGCAATGCACAGCCATCCGCTGTTCTTATAGAGCTCATATTTTAGTAGGAGGCATTCAAATACATGGATGAAGAGACAATTACATTTTATTAGATGGGCTGTGAAGGGATTCATGTGGAACTGAGATAGAAAATCATGGAATTCTGGATGGGATATCAAACAGGAAGCAAGGAGAGACTAATGAGTCTGAGGGAAGGCAATGTAGCTGCTGTGGTCCTTTCCTTCTAGATTTTGAGAAGACTTGTCTGTCATTTTTTTAATGCATAGTAACTATGATTTTTCCTATAATTTCAACACACTATATAATATCTATCTCTGCTTTCTTGGTTGAAGCCAGCACCGAAAATTCTAGACTAACTTAATATAGGATTATATTTCTGGGATGTTAATTCCAGCCCGTTCAGTGTATCATCCACACTACAGACAGCCATTCTCTGACTCCAGTCTATGTGTGTGTGCACATGTGTGTGTATGCACATGTACACTTCAGGGAATCCTAAGACCACTTCTGTGCAGTGATCCACTGAAAGCACTCACAGCAGAAATTCACACTAAAATAAGCATAGGAAAATCACGAGGAGCCTAGGAGAGTCCACTGACAGCTTCCTTGTATTCTCCCACAGAACTCACAAGACATTACTTACTTTCTTCAGAGACAATGTATGACCTTCATGCAAAATATGGCTAAGCAGAGATCACAAATGCCTTTATCCATAGCAGTGGTCCTCAACCTCAAGATGTAGACTACTTCCTCTACTCTACCAAGTTGCTACCCACCTCTTCACAGCTGGCCCCTAGTTATCTATCCATGCCACCTCTTAAAGCCAATCACCCTCCTTACCTCTTTCACCAAGACTTAATTTTAGGGGCGGAAAAGGTAACTCAGTTGGTAACATGCCTGACATTCAAACATGAAGACCTAAGTTTGATCACCAGAACCCACATGAAAAAGCTGGTCATGGTAGCATGCTTTGTGATCTCGGACAGAGCCTTGTGCTTACTGGCTAGCCAGTGTAATTAGAGAACTCCAGATCAGTGAGAGATGCATCTTCAAAAACAAATTGGATAGTGCCTGAGGAACAACATGTAAAGTTGGCCTCTGGTCTCCACAACCCCATACATGTACTCTCATGAACATGTGAATACACACACACACACCTGTATTTGTGTGGACACACACAAACACACACAGACAAAACACTTGTCTAAAATTTATGTAAAATGGCCATATGCTCTTGAAGTGTCAGTATGCTGTCTGTGTCAACAATTTGTTTCCTTTCCTTTGACCGTTAAATGATATAATTATTTGATTGTGACTATAGCACAATTTATGTGTTTTGCTTCTGGTAGACATTTAAACTGTTCCAAGCTTAGCTAGGTGTAATAAAGTTACTATGTGTGTTCTTATACACATTTTTTTTTTGTGGACATCTTTAAAACCAATGGATTTCACTGTGACATTCTCATATGTGAGTATAACATGCTTTGGTCAGGATCATCTCCGCATTGTCCTTCCATATCCTCCCTAGTCTTCCCAATGCCCTTCTTTTATAATGGCTCCCATTCTTTTTTATGGATGGTGTGTGTGTGTGTGTGTGTGTGTGTGTGTGTGTGTGTGTGTGTGTAAGCATATGTATGTTCATTTTGTGCATCCAGAGGAGGATGTCCTGTGTCCTGTTCTTCTATTCTTTACCTCATCATCTTGAAACAGCCTCTCAATAAAGGCTGGTATGGAGTACCCTGGTGAATTTCTGTCTCCTTCCTCGAAGAGTACCATTGCTATAGGCATGTATGAAAACACACTAGTCTCTTCACATGAGTGCCACAGGTTTGGACTCTGATCCTTATGTTTGTGCAGCAATTGTTAATACCTACTGAGTCATTTCCTGAGCCTCTCATCTATTTTTTTTCTCTATTTCATCTGTGAGGAAAAAAGCCACATAATACTTTTTATTTTGAGTCTGGTTGGTTTAAAATGATTCCTCTTCTGTTTTTTTCTCGGAAATGGTATTTCCTCCTCCTTTATGCCTGTATGATTTACTCTACTGTGTATATGGATGAGTTTTTCTTTATCCACATCATTGTTGGACTCCTACACTCCTTCTATGGCTTGACTTTTATGAAGCTCCATGATAAATACAAGTGTATTTCTGTGGTGTGATGCTTTTCCTTCTTCTTTTATCATGAAACAACTAAATTGTATAATATTTTCTGTGAAATTTCCATACTGATATCCATAGTGGCTACACTAATTTACGATTCTACCATTGTCAAGTGTATTAAGAGTTCCTTCTCCATTCTAATCCTTGCCAGCATTTGATGGATACTTGGTGATAGTCATCTTAAATAGTTGTGATTTCAGCCCGGATCTTTATAATTTATTTCTACCCTCTGGGTTTTGTGCTGACTGGTTCTTACTGGTTCTTTTCTAAGACTTTGAGCTCTATCATGAAAGAAATAATCAAAATCTCTCTTATTTTTAATCGCAGTCACTAATAGTTCTGAAGTTTAGAAGACATTCTAAGAACTGCTTTATTGTATCTTGCTGGTTCTGTTGATTCCATTTTCACTTGTTTTCAGGAATTTTAAGCTCCCTTCATTTCCTAAAATACTTCAATCATTCAATAGTTCATTATTAAGTCAGTAATAGTATCACATGCTTATAATCCTAGCACTTAAGGAGATAAATAATGAAGAGTACCATGAATTTGAGATATTCCTGATCTACGGAGCAAGGTACAGACCAGGCTAGGCTATAAACTGAGACATTGTCACAAGAAGAAGAAAGAAGGAGGAGGAGGAGGAGGAGGGGGAGGAGGAGGAGGGGGAAAGGGAACGGGAAGGGGAAGGGGAATGGGAACGGGAACGGGAACGGGAACGGGAACGGGAACAAGAACAAGAACAAGAAAAAGAAAAAGAAAAAGAAAAAGATAAAGAAAAAGAAAAAGTAAGAAAAAGAAAGAAAAAGAAAAAGAAAAAGTAAGAAAAAGAAAGAAAAAGAAAAAGAAAAAGAAAGAAAAAGAAAAAGAAAAAAATTATTGTTAGTGCTGTTGATTTGTGGCGTCCTCCTATTTTAATCTAATAAGATATGAGAAATTACTCCATTCTATTGTATTTGCTAAGAACTGTTTTAATGATACACAACATGATGTGTTTTAGACAAAATTCCATAAGATTCTGAAAAGAATCATTAATTCTATACTAGTTGAGGTATACATTTTATAATGGTCTCAAATCCACTTATTTATGCTATACTTTAGCTCTGAAGTTTCTTTTACGTTTCTGGTTTAGATTACCTCTACACCAGAGAAAGTATGGTATTGACATTACTTGCTATTGTTAAATAGGGATATAGCTATTATTCTGTCTTTTTGTGTCCAGTTGTGCTTGTTTTATATGATTGAATGCACCAATATTTACCTATATATGTATTTATAATCCTATCTTTTGATATGTTGTTTCATCTACCAATATGTAATGATAATTTTTAAAAACTCTATTCTGATCTACATAGATGGAAATGTACTTTGTCATATGTGAGTAGAGCTTTCATGCTTTATTCTGAATTCCATTTGCTTGGAATATAATTTCCCATTCTCTTACTTTCAGTCTATGTTTGTGTTTTCTGGCGAGGTGTGTTTCTTGCAGGCAGCAAATAGTAAATCTCAATTTTTGATTCAGTAAGCCTGCCTGTGACAAAATTTGAAAATTAACATTCATATTCAGGGTCATAATGGGAAGCTGTACTTACTACTGTAATATTCTTTTCTGTATATAATGTTCTGTTTTTTCTTAATTCATTACTTGATTTTCTAGTGATATTTATTGTTTCCTCTGCTTTCCTAGCTGTGAGGACTTATTCTTCTGTATAATCTTATATCTTCTGCAATAATACTTATTAACTGCTATTTGCTTTAGGTTTTGCTTATCTTGAAAGATTTTTATCTTTCTTTTGACTCTGAAGAACAACTTTATCAAATGACAGTAACCTGGGTTGGCAGTTACTTCCTTTCAGAGATAGAAATACATCACTCCAAGATCCCCAAGCCTTTAAAAATTCTGTTGAGAAATCTACTGGTATCCTAATGGTTTTGGTATTATAAGTCAGTTGGTACATTGTATTCTTTGTATTCTGACATTAAGTGCAATATGATGTTGAGAGGTTGTGGTTATGTCTATTTGCATTCTAAAGACCTTCTGAACCTAAATGTCCACATCTTTACCAGTCTTGCAGGTGCTGCTGAAGAAATTTTCTATGTCTTTAGTCTGCACCTCAGCACCTTCTTAACGGAAAGTTATATAAACTTGGTCTTTTAATTGTGTCAGAGAGATCTTGCATGGTCTGTTCATAAGTGTGTTCTTAAATTCTTATTCTTTTATCTTTATTACAGGCTTAATGTTTTACTTCATCAGTGTTGTCTCCAGTTCCTTAAAATGATTTATTCTACCTGATTTGGTCAATGCAAATAGTTTGAGTCTGTAACTGATTGGAATGGCTTTCAAATAAGACACTACGGAATCAGACTTCCTTTGAGTAGAGTTTGTATGTAATATATAAGCTCCAAGAATCCTTAGAAACATTTTGACATGAAGCTCTTACATATTTTGAGATCGCAGGTCCCAATGTGAAGCTCACATGAAGAATGAGCAACAAACTCTTCTAGAACAAGAGACGTATGTCCATGTTTCTAATTGCCTATAAGCATGATTTTCTGACATCTATTTTCTACATGAAATTGGGAGTGTTCTAGGTCCCAAACATCTTTCTCTGAGATTATCAGTCTTAAAAAGAAAACAAGCTGCACCCTTTTCTAGGTCTCTGATCTAAATTTTACTGCATATAATGCTCACATAGATTTCTTCAGTGACCTTTCACTGTGGCCACCCTGAAATACAAGATGGGTGCTGGCAGGAACAATATGACAGTACTTGGCTATATACATCATGAGAAGGGATAATTTATTGGTGACATGTATATACCAAGGAAACACATTTGTGTGTGATCCTGTCAAGATGGCACCTCAATATAGTGTTATTGTTTTGATGTTGTTTGCCAGAGCACTTGGCAAGCAAAAACATACTGCACCAATCAAGGTTAGCTGGGTGCAGACTGGATTCGGTTCCTCATCTGTCTATACCACATTCTTGCCCATGTCTCTTCCTTTCTGCATCTTGTTACTGCTTCCTAATGTCCTGTTGCCTGGCCACAGTGGGCTCAGCACTGAAATACTATTTTTTTTTTCTCTTTTCAGATAACCAGTGTGAGTCTTTCCTAGTCTAAGTCCATATAACTTCAGTGCAGCCCTTTAGTCATCCATCATGGGGAGATACTGATTTCTAGCTATTTTTATTTCCAGGTTCTGAGAAGCCAAAAGAAAAAAAAATTATTTCTAATCTATCATCTAATTCCTCCACTAGAGCTCCTCCAACCTCTACATGTGCACTGTGACATAAATATGCACAAGCATTACACATGTGTATTTATACAAACAAACACACACATTTATTTCCCATTAACAAATAGGGAAGGGTAAAGTGCTATCTTTTAATGTAAACAGAGCTTAATCTCCCAAGCCATTATGCAAGGTGGTTCTACATTTCCATGTTCAAGAAATGTTTGAGACATCCAGTTCAGTCACAAACTCTCCAGCATTGGACATCTGTCTTTCTCAGTTTCTCCCATGTCTGTGCAGTAATACCTCATAATAGTTTCACATTGATTTTCCTTTTTTAAAAACTGGTTAGTTCATATTGTTGTTCTACCTATAGGGTTGCAGACCCCTTCAGCTCCTTGGGTACTTTCTCTAGACCCTCCATTGGGAGCCCTGTGTGTTCCATCTAATAGATGACTGTGAGCATCCACTTCTGTATTTGCTAGGTACTGGCATAGCGTCACTCGAGATAGCTATATCAGTGTCCTTTCAGCAAAATCTTGCTAGCATATGCAATAGTGTCTGGGTTTGGTGGCTGACTATGGGATGGATCCCTGGGTGGGGTAGTCTCTGGATGGTTCATCCTTTCCTATTAGCTCCAAACTTTGTAACTCCTTCCATGGGTATTTTGTTCCCTATTCTAAGGAGGAATTAGGTAACCACACGTTGGTCTTCCTTCTTGATTTTCTTGTGTTTTGCAAATTGTATCTTGGGTATTCTAAGTTTCTGGGCTAATATCTACTTATCAGTGAGTGCATATCAAGTGACTTCTTTTGTGGTTGGGTTACCTCAGTCAGGATGATATCCTCCAGATACATCCATTTGCCCAAGAATTTCATAAATTCATTGTTTTTAGCAGCTGAGTAGTACTCCATTGTGTAAATGTACCACATTTTCTGTATCCATTCCTCTGTTGAGGGACATCTGGGTTCTTTCCAGCTTCGGGCTATTATAAATAAGGCTGTTATGAACATAGTGGAGCATACATTCATTTTCCTAATGGCCAAGGTGAACATGCTTGTTGCCCTTCATACACCTCCCCGGTGCTAAGTGGTTTGCCTCACCTTGTGTTTCTATCATAATAAGCTGCCAAAGACCCAAAAGCAACAGATCCATCCAGTCATGGAAAAAAACAAATACAAAAAACAACAAAGGCACTAGTATTTCTCTTTATAAGTTGACTACTCAGGTGTTTGTTACAGAAATACACCCTGACTCCAGGGACCTTATCAGCCTGTGTGTTTACTTCCTCATCTTAGATTATGTCATGTAATTACCCTGGTGTTGGTGATGGGAAAAATACAGCTAGATTCTTTACTGCATCCCAACAGCAGTGGGAACCCTTCAGTGGGGAAGCTGTAGGAATGTCTGGTCTTTCACCAGGGCTCTGACTGCTGGTAGATCTATATTTTCTTGTTGCTGTGAATGGAAGAGATTAACATGCTGGAAGCTTAATACAAGATGCTGACATGAGAAAGAAGCAGGACATGCTTTGCGTGGTTTACTCAGAGAAACTGCAGTTTTTACAACTCTCGGCTGGAAAATGTAAAGCTTACTTCATAATATCCTACAAAGAGATTGGCTTCCACAAAGACAAGGGTCCTCCTTACCCAGCACCACTCGGGAGAATGCTTTGTCTAACCACTTGCTTTTTGTCTTTTAAGTTTCTATCAAAGGGAAAAAATGATCTCTTTTCTCCATTCTGGAGCAATGCATTTGTTGTAAATGGTCCTAAAATGTAAATTTATTTATTTGTTTATTTACCTCTTTCTTTCCTCCTTCCTTTTCTTTTCTTTTTAATTGTTATTTTATGTACATTGGTGATTTGATTGCATATCTGTATGGGTGTGTCAGATTCCCTGAAAGAGGAGTTACAGACAGTTGTGAGCTGCCATGTGGGTGCCAGGAATTCAACCTGCCTTTGTTTTCTTTCTTTCTCTCTCTCTCTCTCTTTCTTTCTTTCTTTCTTTCTTTCTTTCTTTCTTCCTTTCTTCCTTTCTTCCTTTCTTCCTTTCTTCCTTTCTTCCTTTCTCCCTTTCTCCCTTTCTCCCTTTCTCCCTTTCTTTCTTTCTTTCTTTCTTTCTTTCTTTCTTTCTTTCTTTCTTTCTTTCTTTCTTTCTTTCTTTCCTTATTCACTTTATATCCAGCTCACTGTCCCCCTCCCAGTCACCTCCTCCCACAATCTTTTCCCCTCCTCCCTTCTCCTCTGAATTATTGGTACCGCCCCCCCCCCCCCCCCCCCCCCCCCCCCCCCCCCCCCCCCCCCCCCCCCCCCCCCCCCCCGAAATTTTGGTTCCCCCCCCCCCCCCCCCCGAATCCCCAATCCAGTCACTTCACGTCTCTGCTAAGATAGACACTTTCCCACTAAGGCTAGACAAGGCAGCCCAGCTAGAAGAACATATCCCACACACAGGCAACAGCTTTTGAGATAGCCCTTGTTCCATTTGTTTGAAACCCCCATGAAGACCAAGTTGCACATTTAACCACTGAGCCATCTCTTCAACTCCTTTTGTTTTCTTTTAAAATCTTCTGCTATGGTGTCCATAGGATTCTCAGAAGTGGCTCACTGTAATGTAAGTCATATAAGTGAGAAGCATATTTATTTTATAAAGAAATTTGAGGGCGATCAGCAAGTGGAAGACACCCTTTGTCTCCCAAATATGATAATGTCCTTGGGAACTGTATCCACAGCCTGTGGCTGATATTTCCCTGTGCCAAATAGGCTCTGGTACAGACACAGCTGAGATGGGAGAGGTTTTTGTTACTACCTATAGATTATAGTACACATGATACTTTTAAAAGATTGTAGTAGACATGATATTTTAAAATCAGCTTTCTGGCAATCTATGCCAAGATTTTAAAAGGAAGGAAGAAAGGAAGGAAGGAAGGAAGGAAGGAAGAAAGGAAGGAAGGAAGGAAGGAAAGGAGGGAGGGAAGAAAGGAAGGAGAGAGGGAGGGAGAGAGGAGGGAGAAAGGCAGAAAGGAGGGAGAAAGGCAGAAAGGAGGGAGGCAGGGAGGGAGGGAGGCAGGGAGGCAGGGAGGGAGGGAAGGACCCACCCATTTATATCTTCAGGCCATTTACAAAAAGCACATAGATCCAGAGTGAGAAAGAAGAAATTTCCCTTTGATAGAAACTTATAAATTATAAGAATTCTCAGCAGGAAAGGGTCAGAGTTTCTATCATGCAATTGGTAATTTGGAGCTTATTAAAATTGCAGGAGTGGGAAGTGGCTCAGCAGAGAAAGTGAATTCCCTGATAACTAGACCCTACATAACACTGTGTGGGTTAGCCCATATTAGCAAGTTCTGAATAATGCAAGAGACTTTAGCAGATGTGATGAAAAGTGATCTGGTAAGGTTTCTGATCTCATCCTCATGCCTCCATGTGTGCATACATGTATACATCCACCACCCAAACACTTGCACACATATATACAACACACACACACATATGCAAATTACACACACACACACACACACACACACACACACACACACACAAATTCCCCATAGGAACAGACCTGTCTTTCTGCTTCAGGTGAAACTTGGCATGAGCAATTGACACCTGGTCTTCTGTTCCCCTTACCATCATGAAGTTAATGCAAGGCTTTTGAAGATGCCCCATGTCTATGGTGGGTGACTGAGCAGAACATTTTCATCATTACTGATCTCTCCTTTATCTTCAGTCACCTGCTCACTTGAATGACACAAGACTTGGGTCTGTGGAGTTAAGAGGAGAAGGAAAAAGGCAAGGGAGGAAATGTGCACACACACAGGGAATGAGGTGGCCTTTGCATTAGCATTTGTTTATTCTGCTTTTTGAGGACAGCAAGGGTAGAAGGAGATGTAAAGTGACCAGTCTCTGACTGAAACGGGAGGAGGGAGTAAAGGACTCTAGCGTCTCTGTGTATCCAGTTGTTTTGATGTGAACAGTATCAGAGGAAACTGAACTGAAGAAAATCACACAAACCTCCAAGTGTGAACCAAGATGAAAGAGGGGGTGACACCTGCACTCCAGGAGACCCTTTGCTTTTCTCTGTAATCTCACCCCACCACAGATCACCTTTATCCAGGCTTTTAGCACCATAGATACATTTTGCCTGCCTTGAACTCTGTATGAATGAGCTAGGAGTATAAGGTCTCTGTGTCTAGCTGCTTTTTCTCACTGTTTTGTGGGGTTTGTCTGCAGTGTTGTAGAGAACAGCAGTTGATTGTTGTTCTGTGAACAAAGTTTTCTACTGACTGGTGTAGCCTTGCATTGATTCTATTCCTGATAAATATTTTGGTTGTTTTTGTAATAGGGATAATAACATCCATATTGCCTGGATCTAATTTATAAATAACTGTTAGTGAGTATCCATCTATATGAATTATGTTTATTTATCTCACACCTGTAGCCCCATTACTCAGGAGGCTGGAATAGGAGGATCCTGAGGTCAAGCCCAACATAGGGAATATAGGCAGATAACTCTGTCCCCAAACCAAACCAAAACAACAACAAGAAGCAATTGTAGTCTCACAAAAGTCAAAGAAACAAAAACACAGGGTTTTTAAAAGCCATATATTTTTTAAAAGTCACAGCAGAAACATTTCAAAAGTCCCTGCTAGCTGACAAGTCTAAAGTAAGGACCGAGGAGGGGAAGGCTGTGAGGTTTATGTCTCTATGGGATCTTAGTACTGAGTTAAGTCTTTAAAATGTTAAAATTTGCTGAGTGATTCGCTCCAGCCACTAATTTCTTTGATCTTTAAACTACACAAATAGTTTAAAGAGACAGAAAGTGGGACTCCTTGTGCTCAGTGACAGACAGATTCCCTGTGGACACAGCTGATCTGGCACTCCAGGCTATTACCAGGAACAACCCTCCTGCATTTACAGAATTTGGCAGGAGGATTGTTCCTGGTAATAGTTTTGACAGAATTGTATGTTTGAGAGCCATAGTAGTTTTGGTTCTCTGTAGGTTCCTACTGTAATTTTCTGGAAAGTTATAAACCCATGCAAAGATGTCATGCATAGGTAAGACACAAACAAAAATGCATACTCACACAAAGAGAGAGAGAGAGAGAGAGAGACAGAGAGAGAGAGACAGAGAGAGAGAGACAGAGATAGAGACAGAGACAGAGACAGAGAGACAAAGAGCATGCTTTCTAAAACATAAAATAGCTCATCAATAACTTTTTATATTGATTTTTTTCTTTCAGTGTATATGTGTGTTGTTGACATGCATGCATGTCCATATGTTTGTGCAGGTAATGAATGTGTTTGAGAAAGTATAAGGAGTCCATAAGACAATCTAAAATGCCATTCTTTCCTTAGTATCTACCTGGCTTGAAAGAGAGTTTCTCATTGACCTGTATGTCACAAAGTAGGCTAGGCTGGCTAGCTGGACAGCCCCAGAGTGCCTCCTGTCTCTGCCTCTTAGAGCTTACCACTATACTCTGCTTTGTATTAACCTGGGTTCTAGAGAATCAAACAATGTCCAAACACTTACATGACAAATGCTTTACCAACTCAGCTATCAAACCAGCCCTGATTTTGTTTTGAAATGACAGTATCGTGTATCTATTGATTTAGACATATTATTAGAATTTATCTCACCTATTTCAATTGACATAATTACGGAAGCTGCACAATATTTAAGTGACAGTTATGGGTTGTATTACACTTCTGTTACGTGTCTAGATCCATATATCATCATGTTAATACTGTTCAGCCTCGCAGGATTGGGGGAATACTGCACATGTGCTTCCTTTGCATACCTGCCCATGATTCTACCATACATGTGGGCTTTGTTTGGTTATAACCTTTGACTGTTTCCGTATCCTAGTTTTTACTATTGTGTTAATAGACATTTATTAACTGCAATTGTATACCCAGATAAAAGATGTGTTCTATGGTTATGGCCTCTTGATGAAATAAAAGCACCCACGTAGTTTACATATTCGTTCATTTGATTAAAGTATACAGAAGTTTTTTGTTGTTTTGGTAACAGACCATGCACTGGAGATTTAGTCATAAGCATTACCTTTGGCAGGAACCGGCTTACAGTCAAATGGATGGAAAGACAAGACAAGCAAGTGAGTTCAAGAACATGCAGGTCCTAAGGGACCGGAGAGGCTTAATGGAGTATGGCTCTGTAAACACATTTGACAGATAGATACCCTTCTACCCCTCTACTGGTGGGCTTCTTTTTTTTTTTTTTTAATTCCTGAAATAAGTCGATTTAATTTCTATGAGGAAATCAGCTTCAGGAAGACACTAGGGTGTATGTGGCCAAGACAGTTCACACCAATCATATGCTGACTTGAAAATGAGGCTGCACAGACCAAAAACAGAGACTTGATGTATGATGACCCCTTAACATTAGATCTAAAAGAGCAAAAATAGATTTTTGTGATCTTGTTATCCGTATGGAAAGAATTATCTCTACCGAGTGTCAAAATGCACCTAGCCTTAGAATATTTAACCCTAACTGGGACATCTACAAGTCATTCTCTACATTTAAAGCTTGGAGAACATCATAAGAAAGGGCAGAAAAATTTTACGTGTCAGAGGACCAGGAAATCTGCTATGTGATTATGTCTCCTAGAATTGATAGGGATATTATACCCCTGATAATTCAACAATATGTCTTAATCAAGACCCAAGGAAGACATTGATAGACATGCAGGGGGAAATTTCACAGCCTGGCCTCTAAACAAAGAACTACAGGGAATTAATGACTCGAGAGAGAGGACAGGGGGGTAGACTTCCCTAGGAATTTCTCTTATTGGCTGTGCAATATTAAATGATCCACCCAAAAAGATATGCAACCAACATTCAAGATAAACAATAGGCTGTATATATATATATATATATATATATATATATATATATATATATATATATATATATATATATAAAATATATTATATATAATATATTATATATTATATATATAATATATATATATTAATGAAAAAGAGTTGATGAATTTGAGAAGGAGCATGAAGGAGGTACCATGGGAGATGTTGGAGGGATAAATAATGTCATATTTTAATTCAAAAGATTTGAAAGTGAAAAGGCATCTGTATTCCTATTATATCACCATCATGCTAACATATCTGTAGATTCAACATCATGCTAACATATCTGTAGATCACTATCACTTGCTTGCTTTGGATGCTTGTAAACAGCTGAGGTCATAAGAGTAACAAAAGAAACTGTATGCCTCTTTCATTGCAATTATTGCAGTACAGATCTTTGGCCTTGCATGACACATTTTCTTAGACACTTATTTCTAATTGTATAGTTAATATTGCAGAGGTTCACACATATATTAGTCAGGTGTTCAAAGAGCAATTGGAAATAATATAGAATTTCAAATCTGTACAGATATTAGTAGCTTTAAAGTTTAGTGTGAAGTTTATTGTGGTGTGAAGTTCAACTTTGATTTAAGAAATTACTTCAGTTTTTAATTTTAGTCAGTTCATGTTAATTGTACACAGCAGATATTTCCATCTTGATATTTATATATACATATACAACATACTTCACCATGCTTTCTCCCATTATCTTTTCCTAATCATTCTTCCTCCATGATGTTCTCCCTCTCTGCACAAAGCACCCAAACCACAAGTTGTCAAGTGATGGAAAAAAATATAGAATCAAAAAGCACATTATTTTTGTGCTTTTTCATCTGATTTATTTCACATAATATGAATGATCTCTAGTTATATAAATTTTGCAGCAATCAACCCAGGAGTTGGATACCTGGACCACATGCTATCTCTAGTTTTAGTTTTGTGAGGACCTTCTGTACTTACTTTTCTGGGCTGTACTAAGCTACATTCCAGTCCCTCATATCCAGTTTCTTCTCCACCATATCATCACCAGCATTTGCTGTTCCTTCTTAATTATGGTGACTATAGAAACATGAGTCTTTTCCCAATGGTTTAAAAATGTTGAACTTTCTTTTTTTTATTTTCATGTGTTTATTGCTGAGTTGTACCTAATCTTTTTAAAAGTATCTACTCAGTTCATTTATCAAATTATTAATCAGATTACTGTGGAGTCACATTTTGAACATTTCTTTTTTTTTATTTTGGATATTCATATGTCAGATGTATAGAGCAAAGATTGTACCATACACCATGGGCTGTCTCTTCATTTGATTATTTTCTTTACCATAATGAAACTTGAATTCCCAAAATTTCACATTTCAGTTGCTGCTATTGTTTCTTTACTATTGGGTCCTTTCCAGAAAGATTTTGCCTATGCCTGTATCTTCTCACATTTTCACAGTTTTAGGTCTCAATGAAGGCCTTTGTCCATATTGAACTGATATTTGTAGAAGGTGAGAAAAAAAAATTGATCTAGTTTCATTCTTCTAGGTGTGAGTATCCAGTTTTCTGAGAGCATAGTTATTCAAATGGAGATCTCTCCTCTGCTATATGCTGTTGACACTTTGTCAAAGATGAGGTGGCTATTAGTTGCGTGGGTTTCTTTCTGGTTTATTCTGTTTTATTTCTACTCTGTATACATGGCTCTTTATTTGTGCTGTCATCTTGTTTTAGTTGCTATGGTTCTGTAGTATAGTTGGAAATTTGGTATTGTGGTACCCCACTCTCGTTCTTTATGCTCAGGATTGCTTTCACTATTCAGCATCTTTTATATTCCCATGGAAATTTTAGGATTGCTCTTTCTAGTTTTGTGCAGAATACCATTTGGAATTTTGAGAGAGATTAAATGGGATCTATAGATTGTGTTTAGTAATATGCATTAACAACCATCATTAATGATGGTCCTTCCATCATTAATTAATTAAATTAAATTTTAGGATTGCTCTTTCTAGTTTTGTGCAGAATACCATTTAGAATTTTGAGAGAGATTAAATGGGATCTATAGATTGTGTTTAGTAATATGCTAATCAATGAGTAAAGAAAGGTCTTTCCATTTTCCTTATCTTAGAAGTCTTACTACTGTAGCTACATTTATTCTTAAATTTTGTTTTGAAACTTTTAATGAATGATATTTTGTTCATTTTTATTCAGCACAATTTTTGTTATTGGCTATTGGTATATATAAAGTCTACTACTGTTTGTATCTTGATGATATCAGAACTTAGAATATTCTGGTAGAATCTTCGGGGTTTTGTGGTGGTATGAATATGCTTGGCCCAGGAGTGGCACTATTGGGAGGTGTAGCCTTGTTGGAGTAGATATAGCCTTGTAGAGGAAGTGTGTCATTGTGAGTGTGAGCTTTAAGACCCTCCTCCTAGCTGCCTGAAAACAGTCTTCTCCTAGCTTCCTTCAGATAAAGATGTAGAACTCTCAGCTACTCCTGCACCATGCCTGCCTGGACACTTCCGTGCTCCTGCCTTGATAATAGTAGACTGAAGCTCTGAGCCTGTAATCTCGCCCCAATTAAATGTTGTCCTTATAAGAGTTGCCTTGGTCCTGGTGTCTGTTCAGAGCAGTTAAACTCTAGCTAAGACAGGTTTTGTGTTTATTTAGTTGTTGGTTGACTGGTTTGTCATAGATTTAAGGTTGTTCATGTGGCCATGAACCTATTATAGATGGTCGTGAATTTCTGAATCTTCTGTATAGCTTCCCAAGTACTCAGATTATAGGTATTTGCCATCATACCTAGTTTATGTTGTAGACTTCTAGAAAAAGAACTGGGATCTTTTTCTCTTTGAGGTGATAATTAATTTGATGAAATTGTGACCCTCAGGAACAAGTCAGACACTGGAGAGTATTTTTATAAAGAGGTGAGTAGACCTAAGTGAAGCTTTGATGGGTAGGCTATGTTCCAGTAACCCTTGCTAATGCCTTTGAAAGTCTCTGAGGGATGCCTGTGGGAGCTATTGCACTGTACTCTTGCAAGGAAATGCCTATCAGAAAGCTGTAGTCATGACTATACAGCTCACATGGAAGCCTTGGTGGAAATGCTGGCTTGTAGAATTTTGCTTTTATTTTTATTTTAGAAAATGGAATTGGTTTATAAGAGAAGTGAATGGGATATGTGGAGAAAAAAAAAACAAAGAAGAAAACAATTAGCTAAAAATATTACCAGCATTGTGGTGAGTTTGATATGATTCATTCAAATGGGCTTTGTATCCAACATTTTAAGCCATTTGTATGATTGAGTGTTAGCTTTTATTGGAGTCTTAACCTCATTGAAACTTTGATAAAAGCTAAAAGCTTGCCCAGGACCCTAAAAATGATTACATGAATTAATTTCTCCATTTTACTATTCCATGGGTCCTGAGTAAGTAAAGAGCTGATTTATAAGCAGGCGCACAGTTCCAAACTATAAACTATTTTCCATAATTCTAGAGTTGTGCCTCCCATCTCACTCCAAACACATATCAATGACTTGGGAGTCTGTTTCAGGCCCTTGATTTAAAGCAAGAGCAAACACAACCCCTCCTCTGTGTGGCTCTCTCCTAGGTGTCAATAC